>OY740765.1:66174310-66393250 GCA_963513935.1 Aphrophora alni
TTAATGGAGTCTTCCCTTTTTCACCATAAATATTGAGATAACTATGGACAAGAATGTTTTGTTATTATTATTATTTTTTATTATCCAGATCATCAATACAAATTGTTTTACGTGGCACTGTGAACAGGTATTAACAACGAAAAAGGTTACAAGGAAGTATCATGCCTTCACAGAAGTATTACATTTATTACTAAACATATAACAATAATGATTAAATAAATATTGCGTACATAAATATAGCTGTACTATTATTAAAAAAGGAGAAGAAAAAAAGAGTATTTTTAGTAAGAACAGTGTTAATATTTCAAGGTGCTAAATAATTCTTGAGGTAGCTTTCAATTTAGTCTTTTTTCCAATGAAAGTTGCCTAGTCCATAGAACGTGGATCCAGTAGACATTGGTATTCTATTAGGATACCCAATGGTAGAGTGAGTTTTAGAAGTCTATTTAATACTTCTAATACTGTATCAAGTTCTTTGTGTAACTGATTATTCCGTAATTATACAGTTTACCAATAATGTAACTTTCCCTTGAAATAGGAGTACTATTTTGGCTGTAGCTAATTAGTAAGGAATATTTGTTTAATGTGAAATAAATAAAATATGGTTTATTGTTCCTTAACTTGTCTTTTTCGATTTATTTGGCATTATATTTTAACTGGTCTGTCTAAAATAATCCTTACTGGATGAGTATATATTAATCTACATCAGTTTCGTCTGCAAAGAGACATTGTTTGGCGTCGAGAAGAGTGGGAAAAATATATTTAAACTAATTAGAAAAATGTTCACTCTAAAATTAATTAGTCGATTAATTTTAAAATATTCAAATTAGTTCATGATAAATTTTAAGCTCGGAGGACCATCCACAGAAATCTGTGGAACTTTAATGTTTATAAAATATGTAAATACACACAATGTACAATGAGATTTAGACCAATTAATAATAATGTTATTTGTACTGAAAGATGTCACAGTTACCTTGAATAAAATGGCGAGTTTCCTCTGCACGTGTCCGATGCTGAAGAGAAGATCTGCGTTGATACCTAGCTAGGTGTGTAGTGAGCACAGAGTATACAGTACAATTAATTACTAATTGGTCTTGTAGTTAATAATAAAAGAAAAACACAAAATAAGTTCACTTTCGCGAAATAACACGTACACTGAGTTCGCACACGCGTAAGAGTCCAGAGTAGAGTTCATAACTAGTTACAAGCTAAAGAGTCTTTTGAGCGAACGCTAGTTATGGTTAATTAGCGCATATTTTAAATAAAGTTGAAATACGAGAGAGCGAGAGAGAGAGAGAGAGAAGAGATCATAGTTCATAAAACATTTTGAACTAGATTCGTAACCGGCGTCACCACACACGTCGAATTACGCACACATCGGAGTATATGTGTTCCTCTTGAGTTGAAAAGCCAGACTACCCTTAGCGCTTGTAAAGCGTCGCGTTGGCTGGATAATTAGCCCCTTCGTTCTCGATGTGGGAACCAATAAGAGATCTGTTTATAGCGACTGACCAATGGTGAAATATTTTAGAGGGACTTTGAGGAATGATGTATTGTGGGCTGACGTCATTGACTTTGCAACAATTTCCCATCGCATGGTTTTCACACGGGAAGTATCGCGATCATATTGAAGGGGCACGAAGAAAATCAATAAATTATCAATTCTGCACTTAACATAGCGGCGCCCTTTAACCGGTGTGTTCAACAAAATTAACATTGATTTTTCTTTCCTTGAGAAGTTCCCAGTGAAGCGAGGAGAATGGCATCCGAAGATACGTTGATGCGAAGAGAAGCGTTGAGGTGTGATGCGATGTAGAGAGTTGCGAGAAGGGTTGAGAAGAGTTGCGAAGAGTTAAAATGAGAGGAAATGGAGTTGTAAGTTCCAGTCCTTGAGAGGTCGGTCTGACATTTTCCATGGCGAAGGAGAGAAAGAGCGAGAGCGTAGAAGTGGTAATGGTGAGTGAACCAACGAGAGCGAAAGAGAGAGATGACATGAGAGACGAGGCGCATTAGAGCGAGCGAAGATTTAATATCTACCGAAGTCTGCTGACGTAACAAGAGAGTATGACTAGTCAGCGTACCATAGCAGAGAGGTTGAGAGAGAGAGAGAGAGAGGTGTTGTCATCTTGTTACCACTTCTATTACAAAAATGTGAGGTCTCCAGAGAGCAAGGAGAATCTATTGGGAAAATGTCAACCGAATCGAGAAATTAGTGTTGTTGTGAAGAGTCCTCCGTCGGCAGCTTGAAAAGTTTCACTGCTGGTCGACGTAGAATCCCTGATGAGGTGCGTACCGAAACCACTCTGGTGATGCCATCCTTTCCGGGGTGAACTTCGACGATCCTTCCCATCGGCCAAGAGAGAGGGCGAGTGTTGTGGTCGTGGATTAAGACGAAGTCTCCCACCTGCAGGTCTGCTGAAGGTGAGTCCACTTGAGGCGCTGCTGAAGCGTGTGAAGGTATTCGATATTCCAGCGTTTCCACAGCCTTTGGATAAAGGATTGTACCAGCTGCCAGTGTTTGAGTCGGTTAGATGGAATCAGAGAAGACTCTTGTTCCGGAAGGGCAACAAGAGGTTTACCAGTAAGGAAGTGACCTGGGGTCAGAACTTGGAGGTCTGCCGGATCACTAGAGAGCGGAGTGAGAGGTCGAGAATTGAGAATAGCTTCTACATTGGTGGTGAGAGTTACAAAGTCCATGAGATATAATGTTTGTTTCCCGATAACGCGGGTGAGATGGTGTTTCGCGCTCTTGACCGCGCTTTCCCAAAGGCCTCCTTGATGAGGTGCGGCGGGAGGCAAAAAATGAAATTTAATATTCCGCGTGGCGGTGAAATTAGTAACATTCTCCTGAAAATCCGGCAGTTTCTGGTAAGCAAGAGACAGTTTATCGAGCTTAGCTGCGGCGCCCATGAAGTTCGTACCGCAATCGCAGTAGAGATCAGAGCAGAGACCTCTTCTGTTGATGAAGCGAGTGAGTGCATCCAGGAAAGCTTCGGTGGTTAAATCCATTGCGACTTCCAAGTGAACTGCTTTGGTGGAAAAACAAACAAAGATATTAAGATATACCTTGACGATCTTGGCGTGGCGCAGAGTGTGTATCTTAACCAGAAAAGGTCCAGCGAAGTCGGTTCCGGTGTGAAGGAACGGCTTGGCAGGAGTTAACCTTGATGCTGGAAGATCTCCCATCAAAGGCGAGCTGTTGCGTGGTCGAGCTCTGATACATCTGCTCAAGCAGGTGATACATCTGTAGACACTTGAGCGAATGGTACTTCTTGCGGCGAAGATCCAGAATTTCCGGGACAGCAGGGCGTGTAGAATTTGCGGTCCGGCATGTAAATAGATCACGTGATAATGAGTAATCAGAAGGTTTGTTACGTGATGGTTTTTCGGCATCAGCACGGGGTGTCTTGAGTTAAATGTTATAGGAGCGTGTTTAAGTCGTCCACCTACTCGTAGGATTGAAGTTTCGTCGAGAAAGGGTTGAAGTCTTGCGAATTTCGTCGAACAGGGTTGCTTGGATTTTAGTTTTGCAATTTCTTCCGCGAATTGTTCTCGTTGCACGAGTTCCACGATTTTTAATTCAGAACGTTGCAGCTCAAAACTAGTGAGAGGGCCAACTACTTTAATAGAGCTTTTACAGTTGTTGATGAATCGCAGCACGTGAGCCAGAGTGCGATGCAACTTGTTCCATGTGGAGAACTTAGTGAGAAGATCCCAAGCCACGACAGTAGAAAGCCCCACCAGGAATGGTTGAGCACGGGTTTCTGGCAAAATGTCCAGCACCGGAGTAAAGGTAACTGGCCATTGGGAAACCGGAAGTTGTAACCAGGGCGGACCGGACCACCACAAAGGGTGATCTAGAAGCGCGGTGGGAGTAGTGTTCCTGGTGGCGCAGTCGGCAGGGTTGTACTTCGTGGCGACGTGATGCCATAGTTCTGGAGATATCCATTCTTGGATCTGGCTCACACGATTCGAGACATAGACTTTCAGTTTGTAGGGAGGCGTTCTTATCCACGCTAGAGTAACGGTGGAGTCCGACCAGCACCGCACCATACTGATGTCGACGACAGGCTTAACTAAGCTTAAAACATGAGTGGTTAGTTTTGCAAGTAAATGAGCACCGCATAATTCAAGTCGCGGTAGTGATATGCGCTTGAGAGGAGCTACCTTCGATTTTGCGGTTAGTAAGTGGACCTTAACTTTGTTGTCTGGGTCGACGAGACGAAGGTAAACAACAGCCGAGTAACCTTGTTCACTGGCGTCGCAGAAGCCGTGGATCTGAACGTCGGTTGCGTTGTCTATGTTGAGGCAGCGGGGAATCGTTAGGTTTTGTAAGTTTGGCAAATCTTCAATGAATGTTTGCCATTCTTGAGTTACTTTTGGCGGGAGCGATTCGTCCCAAGAGACACCTAAAGTCCAAAGAATTTGGAGTAGGCATTTAGCGAAGAATATGACCGGAGTTAGCCAACCGCACGGGTCATAAATGCGAGCGATTATTGAGAGCAATGAGCGTTTATTATAAGAATGATCTGGTACTTCAATCTGGTAAGAAAATACATCCGTGACAGGCAACCATTTAATGCCTAAAATACTTAACAAAGGTTGGTCAAGTGGTTGAAAGAATATTGGATTTTCCTGAAATTCTTCCGGAATATTTTTTAATAATTCCGGTGCGTTAGAGGACCATTTCCGGAGTTCGAATTGGCCTTTGTTTAACAACTTTATGAGTTCTTGTTGCAACGAGAGTGCAGAGCGTACATCACTGGACCCGGTCACAATATCATCCACGTAGATATTGTTGGTAATTACCTGGGCGGCGTTAGGAAACGCGTGTCCTTCATCCGTAGCCAGTTGTTGGAGCGTGCGGATAGCCATAAACGGAGAGGGTTTTAGACCATAGGTGACGGTCGTCAGCTTATACATTGCGAGAGGTTGAGACGGGTTTGAGCGCCAAAGGATTAGTTGAAAGGGTTGATCTTCTTCCGAAACCTTGATCTGTCGATACATTTGCCTGATGTCACACGAGAAAACAATATTGGGTTTACGAAAATGAAAGAGTACATCACAAATGTTGTTCTGTAATTTAGGCCCGCAGTGTAGGACATCATTGAGCGAAAGGGTTGAAGAAGTTTTAGCACTCGCGTCGAAAACTACACGAATTTTGGAAGCAGCACCGCTTTCTTTAAAAACTGCGTGATGCGGTAGAAAATAATGAGGTTTATTTAGTACTGTAGAGTCCGTTAATGTCATGTGACCTGAGGAAATATAATCGTCCATGAACTGAGAGTAAGCGGTTTTTAGTTCTTGGTTAGCGGTTAACTTGTTTTCTAAATGTTTAAAGCGAGTTTGAGCCATCTCGAGAGATTTTCCAAGTTTGAAACTTTCCAGTTGAAACGGAAGTCGCGTGACGTACCGTCCGTCGGACTGACGTGAAAATGTGTTTTTGAAGTGAGATTCGCATTCCATATCTGATGAGGTTAATTTAGAAACGAGCGGCGGTTCTTCCACGGTCCAAAACTGTTGTAAGATCTGAGTTAGATCGACGTCTTGAGTAGTAAGGAGCGTAACTGGAGGTTTAGCGGATTTGTTTACGTTAATTGGCCCGATGATAACATAACCAAAAACTGTTTCAATCGCCGTGGGTAAGTTGTCTGCTAGATCTAATTTGCGGCCAGTGATTATTTTTCCGTACAAATCAGCGCCGATCAACGCATCGATTTTATGAGGATTTGTAAAGTCCGGATCCGCCAATTTTAAAAACTTGGTTTGCCGGTCCAATTGCGCAGAATATGGTAACCTGGGTAAGTTAGAAGTGATGGTATCCATTACCAACACTGAGTGATTGGAAGAGACCAGTTCCTCGTTTAATGTTGACAAACTAATAGTGGTTAACCCTTTTATTGGGGTTGAAATGTTCGAGATTCCCCCAACCAAGATATCCACCGGGTTTAATTTAACAGACAATTCTTTTGCACACTTGGATGTAATAATGGTCGACTGACTCCCGGGGTCCAATAGAGCGGTGTAAGTTTTGCATTTATATTGTTTAGACACGATTCTAACTTTTAAAGTGCCCAATAGGACGGAAGTGTTGTCAAACCCCTTATTAGTTGCATTGTGAGTGGAGATGGAACATCTAGGTGAGACAAGAGACTGTTTATTGTTATTGTCTGGCTGGGCAGACGGGATTTCCTGTTTCCGAGTTGAGGTTGGTCGCTGTCATGTAGACTTGACCTGTGGAGAGCGAGAATTTTGTGCAAAATGTAGAAGCGTATGGTGTTCTAAACCACACGTTTGACATTTCCTTTGAGAGTTACAATTGTTTAACGTATGACCTGTCCCTAAACAATTGACACAATAACCATTTGACTTAACAAATTTAAAACGTTCGTTTACACTGAGGCCTTGAAAATCTTTACACTGATAGATAGAGTGAGATTGAGTTTTACAATAAGCACACGAACTTGTGAACATAGTATTAGCATGAAACGTATGTTTATGTTTATAGTCAGGCTTTGGAGAAGTGTTTGATTTCAAAACAAGATGAGGTTTAGCGGGGAGCGGTTTGCTTGTCGCGTTCTGAGCTGCATTCTCGAACTTCATGCATTCATCCATGAGAAAGGTTATGAGCGAGGTAACCGTTGGCATTAACTCTTTGATGTCACGTTTATCTTCGAATCTCTTTGATAATTCGTTATCCAATTTGCGAAAGAGAATGGTGAAAAGGGTTAATTCTTGTGACACATCGTAATTTAGAGCACGTAGGGCCTGTGAGTTTTCGTTGAACGTGTCAATGAATTGTCTTAACCCTTTGACGGAACTAATAGATACCGCCGGGAGGTCAATCAATTTTGAGATATGTAGATTGATTAATCTACGAGGATTTTGATAACGTTGTTGCAAGTTTTGCCACGCGATATTGTAATTAATTGATGAGAGAGGTAACCCTTTGAGCAGGTTGAACGCTTCACCGTGTAAACACGACAGTAGATAAGAGAATTTCTCTACTGGTGAGAGAGAATTGTTGAGATGTATCGTGGTTTCAAAAAGATGATAAAAGGACGTCCACTCTGTTAAATTACCCGAGAAATGAGGTAAATTTATTTTTGGTAATTTGACAGATTGTCGTGGCATGGTGATAGGAGTTTCGTGAGCTTCATTGGAAGCATTAAGCTCCATGTCAATAGCGTCTATATTAGGTAAAATGGCTTTAATGTCTGTCTTGACATCCAACACCGCTTCCAAAAACTCATCTTGAATTTCTAACTCTTTCTGTAAGTCAAAATCTGCCGCGGTGGTCTGCGATATCTTGTCCACCAATCCGTCAAAATCGTTAGCATTTGTTTGTACCGACGCGTAGTAAAGGTGTAATTTAGTAATCGATGCATCCGGTAAGGTTTCTGCAGCATGAAGAGTCGCCAGCTGTTTAACATGCCCGTGAATATTTTTAACCCTTCCGGCGATTACTGACGATTTTGTAATAAAGGTGGTGAACTTCATTGTGAAATTTCAAAAAACAAGAGTATTTGTTTTAGAAATTGAGATGAGAAAAACAACAACAGAAAATATTTTGCGCAAAAAAAGAGAAAAAACTTCAAAGTCGGAAGAGACAAAAAATATTAAACACCCAAACAGTAGTTTAATATTCGAAAATGATTTAATAATATTTAAAATATCTATTAATGGTTGATTAATAGTTATTGAATCAACACACAAATGTTCAAACACAATGATGTAACAATTGTTTACACTTGAAGTTACAATTTGAGGCTATGTTATTGTTTATTATTTTGACAGTTGAGACAAGATGGCGTCGGAGAGATGGGTTTTTCGTATCGTGGCGTGTGACGTAATACGTGTGCGGTGAATGTGACGTAATATGCGCGACTTTACTGAATTTTGCAAAGTTGACGCATATAGCAATGGCGTCTTTTCCAAGCGTGGTTCTAACACATTAAATTTCCAACTAAATTAATTAGAAACTTATCCGGCCCGATAGGACCAATTGATTGGCGTCGAAAGAGTGGGAAAAATATATTTAAACTAATTAGAAAAATGTTCACTCTAAAATTAACTAGTCGATTAATTTTAAAATATTCAAATTAGTTCATGATAAATTTTAAGCTCGGAGGACCATCCACAGAAAAGCTGTGGAACTTTAATGTTTATAAAATATGTAATACACACAATGTACAATGAGATTTAGACCAATTAATAATAATGTTATTTGTACTGAAAGATGTCACAGTTACCTTGAATAAAATGGCGAGTTTCCTCTGCACGTGTCCGATGCTGAAGAGAAGATCTGCGTTGATACCTAGCTAGGTGTGTACTGAGCACAGAGTATACAGTACAATTAATTACTAATTGGTCTTGTAGTTAATAATAAAAGAAAAACACAAAATAAGTTCACTTTCGCGAAATAACACGTTCACTGAGTTCGCACACGCGTAAGAGTCTAGAGTAGAGTTCATAACTAGTTACTAACTAAAGAGTCTTTTGAGCGAACGCTAATTAAAGTTAATTAGCGCATATTTCAAATAAAGTTGAAATACGAGAGAGCGAGAGAGAGAGAGAGGAGATCATAGTTCATAAAACATTTTGAACTAGATTCGTAACCGGCGTCACCACACACGTAAACTTACGCACATCGAGGTATATGTGTTCTCTTTTGAGCTGAAAACCAGACTACCCTTAGCGCTTGTAAAGCGTCGCGTTGGCTCACTAATTAGCCCCTTCGTTCTCGATGTGAGAACCAATAGGAGATCGGTTTATAGCGATTGACCAATGGTGAAATATTTTAGAGGGACTTTGAGGAATGATGTATTGTGGGCTGACGTCATTGACTTTGCAACAATTTCCCATCGCATGGTTTTCACACAGGAAGTATCGAGATCATTATGAAGGGGCACGAAGAAAATCAATAAATTATCAATTCTGCACTTAACAACTATAATAAATCTAAGGTTTACTATAATCATGCCTTGCTAAACCCTAAGGAATAGGGCCGGTACGGTTTATATCTGGGCGCATTGCGTTTTTGGGTTATCGTAAAATTATTAGTCAAACTATACGCGGCTACGTTAGGCCCTGGTATAGACCGACATGTTGTTGCAATACAGTGTACTTAATATTAATATTGGTATTAGTGTTATTCTCTTATTTTTAGTTAATTAGTTTGTAATAATACTCGTCAAAAATGGCTAGCCTAAGTTGAGATTCGCCCAGTGTACTTATATTGATTTTACCACGCGATCGGGACCCGGTAGTACATTACCAAAGTAGATCCACGTACCACCCAAATCGTACCCCTGCAATTGCCACTTTTCTCGCTATCATTACAGAATGGTAGCAGAGAAAAGGGCTTTGTCTTGTGTTCCGGGTTTTTTGGTCATGTCTAAACAAAAAATAAAATAATATTAATAAAAGACCCTAGTTTTTACGAGTTAATAGGGTTTTTGTGTTCTGGGCGACATGTCTCAAATGGCCTTGCTACACGTGTCTTCTTTTTGCTAAATTTCCGTTTTATAAAATTTTGATTAAATTTAATTCTTTTATATATATATAACTAACCCGTTATACTAGTATTGCACAACCTTTTTTCGCGAAATCTAAATTCCGTCTCTAATTACAACTCTCAAATTAACCTTTTTATCCCCGTGAAGTTGTATGTAAAATGGTAAGTAACCAATATAAATTCAGCCTAGTTTTATTAACATCCTGTCTGCCAAAATGGTGAGTTAACTATTTAATTACATTATTTATCTATAGTTAGAAATATTATTATTTTTTCTCCCAATTTCATTCATGTTATTATAATTTACCAGTTAAAAATTATATCTGTATAAATTTAATAAATTTCAGTGTTAAATTATTGTTAAAATATTTTAATTGATGTCGATCCAGTTAATGATTGCACAATAAAATACAAGCCATAAATTCATTTAGATCATTTCTTTTCATTCTTTTATTCACCGATCTATTTATAATTGTGTATTTTGGTAATTAATTATATATGTATATAGGTTTAGATATATGTATAAATTATGTTAGGACTTGTATTTTTTTTCCAGCGTAAATTGACATAACGTAGTCCTAAGTAATTTATTTCCGTCTTTAAACAACAGCATAGACCCGTCACACGAGTCCACAGTGGCTATCGACCTTGATTGTTATCTTATACAGCTGATAGCGCACCGTAGACAGAAATCCTTTCTCAAAATCTTGTACTATAAACTACGAAAGTTAGATGTAGGTCTTATGTAATTTAAAACTAACCAGGTATTATTCAAAGCTCATCCAATTAATAGACACTACATTTTACATCGCTCTTTTAGCGAACTTAGCCTATCGGTTAGGTAATATTAGGAAACAATCCCTATTAGTTGCTGTGATTTAATCAAACGTAGTGGCTCATACATCGAAGATAGGATGTTGTTGAAATTTTTCCCAAATTTTTTTTCCCGCACTGACAGTCACAGAAGCCACTCACTCCAATCCTTTATTTATTAAAATCTTGTTTTCTAAAATAATTATTTAACTTTATAATTTTTTATTTTTTTGTCTCGACTGTTTTACTTAAAAACTGATTAACGAAATTAAGCCACCCCCCCGCTATTGCCTTTACTCTCTTTTACTCCCGATTTTAATGAGATTTACTGTACTCTCACTATAATCCCTATATTTTTTTACCTATGCGCCTTTTTATTGCCCAGGCTACCCAACGGCCCTTCCTTATAAACGTCATATTTTTTTCGATTACCTAAAACTTTAATCGCCCAAACATTTAAAAAACTGTAAGAACATTTGGTAATTTTTATTTAATGAATTATGGAACAGGTAGATTTTACCGGTGACCTGCCAGCCCCATTTCCTTTTCCTCTTGCAACTGCAATACCAAATAGGAAATAGATAAATAATTAATTAACTGCCAACCAAGCCAAATCTCTACTAGTTTCTTGGGAATTGAGTCCGGCAGACATGCTCGAGTTGAACCAGGGCATGATTCGATCCGAATTGGATACTCTGGCTGATATGAGCCACCTAAATGCTCGAACTCGATTAACAGAACATGTTAATACCAATCCGTTGTTAACAGACCCAAAGCCTGCTCCTACCGGTGACCCTGTCATCGCAGATTTAGTAAGAGCAATCAAAGACTGCCAACTATCCGCTTCGTCTGTTCCGGGTGATATACAACGCCTTATCCCCCCCCATCTTGCCCATATTCTAAAACAGGTTAAACCAATTACCGCTAATCCTACGGAACAGTTCTTAACCAAACTGTCCACCATCGTCAAAACTGCCCGATTGAAGCCCGGTTTCGACCAAGCAATTCTTCTGGACCTCCAGACAGGTGCGTCTGGGTTGTTCCTCTATTCGGTAGAGAAAGCCATCGAATGCGGTTACTCCATTACAACTTTTCAACAGTACATTATAAACACCTTTTTCCCCACACAGAATTACCATCAAGCCGTAGCGCAATATGTTTACCTCCCCCAACGTCCGAGCGAAAATTTAGATGATTATATAATTAATATAAGGGATATGGCCAATTTATTTCAGCCGGACCTGTGTGAGAAGGAGCTACTACGTACCATTCTATCCGGACTTCGTACGGAGGCGGTAGCCCTCCTAGCTACGGTCGATAAACCTACTACTTTATCTGACCTGTTGGCCTTGATCCCAACGATCAACCATAGTGTGGAAAATAACCGGACTCATGGCTCTCAACAGAGCCAATCCGTGCCACCACGCCATGCTTACCAACCCCGCCCTTATAATACAAACTACATTATGAATAACCGCCATCAGGGGCTTTACTATGGGGAGCAGAGCAACAACAGATCTAGACATTTTTATAATGATCATAGAGGTCCACACGGCCCTTCTCCCCCGTCACTGATGCCGCCGAGATGGCAAACACGACCACCCTTAAACTCCCAGTACAGAAACACCGATGTCAATACGCCTAAGGCCCTGAATCAGCGTCGAGGGCATTTAAACTAGTTCGGAGCGCTCATGGAGTTGATCAGCGTCATCTGTTAGTAAATACGGCTCACAAAGCAAACAAAACCAAACCGATTAATCATTTAACACACAGTGCCCCGTAACCCGTCAGTAAAAAATTATCAATTTCAATCTCGACCACCGTGACCATCAACGCTTGTATTGGCCCATTAAAAACCCAGTGTTTAATTTACACGGGGTCCACTTATTCCTTAATTTCCCATAATTTTTATAAATCCCTTCAGGAACATAAACTCATTAAACAAGCCATTCCAGTCCACCTTTCAGCCCTAACAGTCAACAACCATCGACTGACTTTTAACCAAAAGGTATCATTCCACCTTAAACATGGTAACCTCTCTTGGTATTATTCCTTCCTAGTCGCACCTAAGTTACCTTTTGAAATAATTTTGGGCTGTAACTTTTTACGTAAGACCAAGGCCTCTATTGACTTCAAGAGTCAGGAGGTCCATTTCCCATACGCTTCCCCTTTAATTTGCACATTTTCCCCTATCCTCAAGAATTTAAATACCCCCCAACTCCCGCAGATAGGTTGCTATCTGACGGCCTCCCAAAAGGCCCAACTTGCAGACCTCAATTATAAATTCCCTAATACTGTTACCAAGAAACTGGGAAAAACCAACTTATTAACTTACCACATCAACATTAAGGACCATAGTACATAGGTCCGTTCACGTCCTTATCAATATGCTCCTCCAAAGCTACAGGATCTACGAGAGCATATTGACGAGCTTCTAAACAAGGGTGTTATATTACCCTCTAAATCCCCTTACGAATGGTCGTTAATTATAAGCCCATAAACGAGCTCACAGAGCTCAAGGTAACCCCTATTCCTACCGTAGAATCCGCCTTCCAATACTCGGGTAAAGCCAAATGGTTTTCCCTACTGGATTTGAATCAGGCCTACCTACAAATTCCTCTGAACGAGGAGTCCAAAAAATATACTTCTTTCGTTTGCCCCTTTGGCCAGTACGAATATAATTTCCACCCTTTCGGCTTAGCCAGCGGCGGACTGGTCCTCACCCGTCTCATCGAAAAAATATTTGGAGATATTAAATATAAACATTTATTTTCCTTTTTTGACGACATATGCATCTACTCAAACGGTTCCTTTGACGATCATGTCAAGAAAGTTGAAGAGGTCTTGGTGAGACTTCGCGACGCGGAACTCAGGTCAATCCTGAGAAACTAACCTTTTAAAAATCAGTCCGTTTCGTTACACCCCGATAGAGTCCAACCTATAGCGGAATACCCAACCCCCAAAAACCTAAACAAACAGCCAGATTCCTCGGTCTTGCAGCATTCTACGCGAAATTTATTGATAATTTCGCCCAAATAGCACACCCACTCAACAAGCTAAAACGTAAGGGTGTTAAGTTTGAGTGGGGATCCGATCAAAATAACGCCTTTTTAAAACTGAAACAAATTTTGACCAGGAACCTAATTCTCCGCCTGCCAGACTTTAATAAACCGTTTGTGGTCCACTTGGAGTATCCCTGTCACAAGATTACGATGGGGATCTCTTACCGGTCGCCTTTGCCTCTAGACCATTAAATGTTCATGAAATTAATTATTCCACTATGGAATTAGAGTGCCTCGCCATTGTGTTTGCCTTAACCAAGTTCCAACAGTATTTGGAACACAGGCATTTCCAATTATTCACGGATAATTCCGCACTTTCCTGGCTGTTAATTCATCCTCGGCAAGTGGGGAAACTAGCCTGTTGGATAGAATTTATTAACTCTTTTCAGTTTTCGGTCCAACATATTAAAGGAGCCGATAACATAATCGCGACTTTTTGAACCTTCCGCCCCTACAGCTATTCCTTTATCAGCACCTATTGTTACCCCCTCGTCTAATTTAACAATATGTTTTCTGACAACCTTGCCCACAGCGTTTAAGGATATCCATATCCATCAACGTGAAGACCCTACCCTGTCCAAAATTATGAAGACAAGACCACTCCCAAGTGAATATTCAATTATCCAACACACACTTCTACATCGGGCCCCAGGCCAGCGCACAGGGAGTGTGGTCTTGCCATCAAGGTTAACCGACATGGTGTTCAAATTTTATCAAGAACTCTTCATTTCCGCCCACTTCGGTCTTGCCAAAACCTTGGCCCGTGTGTCGAAACACTTTTGGGCTAAAGATCTCAAAGATCAAATAACCCAAAGAGTGAAAGCCTTTGTGCAGTGTCAAAGGGCCAAACAGGCCCAGAACACTCACGTAGGTTTTCAATCATCCGAGATTCCCACCGCCCCGTTCGAACGTATTTACATCAACCACATTGGACCGTTACCCGCAAGTAAAAACCGTAATAAATATTTACTAACTGTGGTCGATGCTTTTTCTAAATTCACCTTTATTCCCTACCCGAAACACTAAAACTCAAACGACAATTAACATATTGACTAAAAATATTTTCGGCGTATTCGGGTTTCCCAAAATTATAGTCGCTGATAACGTGCCAAGCTTCAAGTCGGCTGCTATGGGCCAAATGTGCCTTGAACTAGGAATAAAACATATTTCTACTTCCCCCTATTACCCTAACCCCTCACATGCTGAGAGGGTTAATAAAAAACTTCGCATTTTTCATGCAAAAAACCAAACTGGTTGGGACCAATTGATTCACTGGTTCCAGCTAGCATTTAATACAGCCACCCATACCAGCACAGAAAATTCCCCAGCGGGTTTGTTTTTAAGACACCATATCCGCGACCCTCTCCAATTGGCCTGGAATTTGGACGAATTAATTCCACCCCCACCTTTATTAACCAACGAGGATGTTTGGTCGTCAGCTCTTCGCCACCTCACCAAGGCTCATTTCGCGCGCAAGGTCGCTTATGACGCACACCGAAACCCCCAACTCATACCAGGTAGGTGATTGGGTTATGTTTAGGGAACATCACCTCTGCAATGCCACCAACAGAGTCAATGCCAAGCTGCTACCCTTATGGTCCCGTCCCTTAGTTATCGGTGCATTTACCTCCCCCGTATCTGTCGCGCTGATCGACCCCACCTCTGGTAAACAGGTTCGCATAACCCATATATCCCACTTAAAGAGATTTTCCACCCCAAATATTAATAAATAGGGTTACACCCTATTGAACCGCCTTACATTTTTTTATTTCTCGACACCTGGGCCAGTCTCAACCGGCTTAGGTGATATTAGTTTAATTCTTTTTCAATTCTTCCTTCTTCTACCATATATAACTTGACACATCACTCAAAACACCTTCCCTATATCATCCATTAACATCCACCCCATAAACCCCCCTATTCTGGTTTCATTTACCATGAGGGCTTAGTATGGCTAAGGTGCGTCTTTGATAAGGGCGCACCTCTACGAAACGGCGCCTTGTTTAATGAGACCATTTAGGGGTTGTCCGCCTTTTTTTTTATCCACCCGACGGAGAGGGCAAGCTCAATGCAGCCTCGGGTTTGTCGGCCTTCCCTTGTGGATGGAATGGCTTTACACTTTTTTTTTACTTTGGGGATTTGGATTTTTTTAAGCCTTTTTTGTTTTCCTATTCCCCATATATTTTTTTTGTGATGCCTTCCCCTCGCTTGGGTCGCCCGACCGATCCGCCAACCACTGCATAACGACTAATCCGCGGTAGTCTGAGTTTCCTCTCTCAAACCTCATTCATCACACATTTATACCCCCCACCTTAATATCATCCTTATAAACCCTTACTTCCTTACAAACATTCCACCCCTTGACACAATACACTTACCTCCTTTTTTTCTATCACCAATCTCGGTCTTTTTAGTTTAAGTAATTAAATTGTATACTTATTTGTGTGGGTTATATGTATTAATGGTGTTGGCATTAACCAATCATTTTAAATTCAATTTTGTAATGTTCCCCCCCCCCATACTGTATGTGCACAAACTTTTTAAAAATATTCCTAGTAACTTCAATCCAAGTATTACCGGCATATGTATGACCTCTGGCTTTTGGTCGGCTGTAACGCCCCTCAGCACGATGCCGACGAAGCCAAGGAACCTCATTGCTGCGACTTTACCTAGCTCTACCTCCCCCTTTCCTCCCTTCAACTCCTTAAGTCTCCTGTTGACCTACTAATATTTTTGGTTCTATGAGTGAAATTTACTATGTTTGTCAGTGGTCAAGCATTCGTATTTTTCTAATGGTCGTTTTTTTTATTAATTTTTGTCTATGGTTAGTGTAGGACGAGTTGTGAGTTTTCTTTCCTCTTTGGCATTTTAATTGCCTTTTGTGTTTGGTCAAGTTCAACATCACATGATATATATTTGATATCAGATATATAATATATATATATATATATATATATATATATATATATATAAAATTTAGGGTAATTGTTAGGGTCATGTAGCTCATTCCATTACTTGCCACTTAACCAACTCCTAATCCTTTTTTCTACAACCTCTGCTCAACCCGCCGAAATTTCATAGGTTTTATCGCTAATAAGCGATATCATTCCAAGTTCAACTTATCACCTAATATCTAGTGTATTTCCACTAATTTTTAGTGAAAATCACACATTTATTTCTTTAGGTATCTGGTCCGTGGGTCTTACAATCATGAGATGGGCAACAGTATTGTGATTGCCTATCCCATTTATCGATTTATTGTAGTAATATTAATGCCACATAAAAAATTATATATATATATATATAAACAATAAAAAAAATAATAAATAAATAAATAAAACAGAGTAAATTTTAAAAAAACAAAAAAAAACATGATATAAGAAAATTTATAGTGCCATAAATTACTATCATGCCTTGCTAAACCCAAAGGAATAGGGCCGGTATGGCCCTAGGGTTTATATCTGGGCGCATCGCGTTTTTGGGTTATCGTAAAATTATTAGTCGAACTATACGCGGCTACGTTAGGCCCTGGTATAGACCGACATGTTGCAATACAGCGTACTTAATATTAATATTAGTATTAGTGTTATTCTCTTATTTTTAGTTAATTAGTTTGTAGTAATACTCTTCAAAAATGGCTAGCCTAAGTTGAGATTCGCCCAGTGTACTTATATTGATTTAACCACGCGATCGGGACCCGGTAATACATTACCAAAGTAGATCCACCGTACCACCCAAATCGTACCCCTGCAATTGCCACTTTTCTCGCTATCGTTACAACATGATTAAATAAATTAAAAAATCGTCAAAAAATACTGGTAACTTTCTTTGTAAACAATTTACCGTCTAAAAGATACATATAATTAGTGTGTTAAATCTTGATTCTAATTTAATTCGCAACACTATAGGGTATCCCTTTTTTCTTCTCTAAAGGAACAATTGCAATTATAACGTGCACTTAGTTTCAATACACAATATCCATAACCTTTACATTCTAGCATATGACACAAATAGATTTTTCGGATTTGACAAAATATTATAATACTGCAAGGAGTAACATTTCACATTAATAACTCAAAACAGAAGTTGGCGGCTGGCCTATGAGAAAATATATGTTATAAAGTAAATTTGTTTATTTTATTCATATGTTTATAATTATTTCTGTAGGATATATTATTACCTTTAGACATCATAGATAGAATAAAACTTGAACACAAGATCTCTTAAAAATTACGTTTACTTAATTAACCGTGTTTCAACGACAAAGTCGCCATCCTCAGTGATACATGAGCTACTATAACTATAATTACTTTGTCTTTGAAACATGTTTGATTGAGTAAACATAATTTTTGGTAGATCTTCTGTTCAAGTTTTATTCTATCTAATATTATCTCACAAGCCAAGCTCAATATTTATTTATACCAGTAATTATTAGTTGCTTGACAATTATATGTGAACCTGCAAATTCCTATTGCAATACATAAAATATAATTTTTCCTTTTAAGATAAGTTTTGTAGTTATTATTCGGTGAAAATTTTCATTTTTTAAATAAACATGATATACACTGTGTTTTTATCACAAAACCAAGCTAACCTGTTCTATATAAGAAATGTGTTTTGTAGGTTATACATTCCATTCTGTTATATAGTGATTCATGACAGCATAAATAGTGTATATCACAGCAATTGACCATACCTAACTTTGTCCTAGATGTCAAATGTTCATTGTGTAGGTTGTAAATGGTCTGTGAATTTGGTAATACCATTCAGCCAGTTCCATATTCTTATAATTTATCTACTGTAGAGGTGTCTAACATCACACTATTTTGATTGAAGAATAATACTGTTTTGAGTCAACTTGTCCTAGAACACAGAAACATTTCCCCCCACCCAAAACCTTGTATTCTCACGTATCCCTTATATTAATATTGTAAAACACATATGTAACCTAAGAAGAAAAATATGCTAAAATAATATTTTTAGTTCTTCTCCAACCAAAAACCTCCAAAATCCCACATAGCTCATAAATTATAATTTATTTTATGGTTTTGACAGTATCATTGAGCCAGTTTCACATTATACGAATTCCATGTTACTATTGCATTCATTGTATTTGTTGGTTTATCTTTGGTAATGGTATCTCATTAGGTTAAATTATGCAAGATGACGGCAAAAGTTTGCACTTCGTAGGTAAAAAAAGTTCCTAACAAAAAACTTTAATATTTGAGTAATTAATTGAAACTGGCATTTACGAAGTTTCCTAATTTTGTTGATCTATTTAACCCTGGGTTTATTGTTTTATTTTATTCCATTATACAAGCTTTTTCCTTTTTTGAAATTATTTGAGATGTCACTAATTTGAAATCAATTTAGATAATTTTATCATATTTTTTTATGAAATCGAAAGAAGAATCATGTTTAAATTACGTAATTGTAGTTGTATCAAAGAAAGAAGAATGTGGGGGGGGGGGTCTCACTATCAACTGCCAATCACTCAGTTTTAATTTTATAATTCTAACATTTATAATTCTAAAAGTAACACCTCACTTTCCTAAATAAGCCTCCATTCCCTACACTCGTAGTTGCTTTGTTCATGTTTAAATTAAAATATGTTAGTACTTGGTAGGATGGTGATCATTGGAATACTGTCGCTTTACTAAATAAGCCTCCACTCTCTATAGTCATAGTTGGTTTGTTCATGTTTAACTTAAAATTTGTTAGCATACTTGGTAGTGTGGCAATTGTTGGAACACTATTGCTTTTCTAAATAAGCATCCATTCACTACATTCATAGTTGCTTTGTTTTTGTTCAAGTTAAAATATGTTAGTAATTGGTAGAGTAGCAATCATTCTCTTGTGTCATCTCAGCTCTAATGTTTCTTGTTTTTTGTTAAAGGCTTAAAAATATCATTGTCATCACTTTAACACAACAAAAAATAAATTGCTCCTTAAAGTGAAACTAAATAACAATAGTTCAAACATTTTAACAAAAAATACAACAATAAAACTATTTATTAGTGATAAACTATGATAAAATCAAGGGACAACAAAATTATATATATATATATATATATATATATATATATATATATCCTTGCAACAACCAAATAATATTATTTTGTATGTTGTCAATCTGGCAACAGAATAAGGACAATACCCAATCAATCAGATTTCATCATTGTTAAACATCGCATGAATCTAATTGGGTAGGATAAAAGTCATACTTCAAACTGTATCTTTTATTTTTCTCAGTGTATTGTATACTATACTCTCCATTCTTCCTCACACTGACAGTGTAATAAGTCTTTAATATCTGATAAAATTTCAGATGGCAGAACAGGGTGTGTTACTGACAACTGATTTGTAGCTTCCTTTTCTGCATCATCTGCTTTTCTATTTCTAGTTATACCATAATGCCCGGGTATCCACCAGAATGATACTTCCACACCCCTTAAATGAAGTCTGTGTATGTAACACAAAATTTCCTCAACCAAGAGATTCTTAGAATACATATCCTTGGATATCCTGTAGAGTGTAGAGCATTTTTTGAATTGGAACACACAATACATTATTTGATGGAATGGTATTATGAGCTTTAAAAATTCCACATGATTCAATAATAAACACACACACACACACACACACACACACACATACTTAATATGTTTAATATATATATATACTTAATTGGGTTGATAAGGCAAAAAACCGTTGCGATAATTATCGCCTTGTCTATACATATAAACCTCCATACAAATAATTCCAATGAGTGTTATTGCACAGCCGACTTGATTGTCCAGTTTAGAACCATCTGTGAAAATAATCTAATTGGCTGGATTATGGTTATCCACCTAAAGTCCTGACAATACACTATATCATGAGTGTTGTGGTTTATGAATTTGCACAGTTAGAAATTAGAATTTTGCATTTGAATAAACCATGGAGGAATACTAAAACACGAAGGAGCATTTAAGTAAACATGGTGAGTATTATTTGACAAAGTAACATTGGACAAAGTACAAGTCCAAATTACCGAAAATCTGCAGAGTTCTAATTCCAAACAGGGTAGACAGTTCTAACGACATTTATACCGATCAGCTAAATGGATTATTAAAAACATTTCATAAGATGGATTAAACGGTACAATGCTCAGACTACCCATGTATAATATTTGTAGTTGGTGTCTTCGTCGAGAAAGAGATGGCTCACCAGTCTCAGCAAGTAAGCTCAAATGTAAACAAGTTGAAACTGAATCAAGCTTCTTAAGTAGGCCTACTGCTGGTCTTGTGATAAAATTGCAATATACAAGTCCAATTTGGTAATTTGTTAATATAATACATTCATAAGTAAATAATCAATTTTTTTTTCTCATAGGTTTTAAAATCTATTGTATGTAAGACGTTTGTATTTTATCTAATTGGTGCACAAATTTGGAATTGTGCCATCTAAGTTGTACACTTTACACAACACAAATTTATTAATCAGACTCTATATGATTAATTTTCAGATGACAATCACTCTGGGAGACACTGTAGGAGAATGTAGTAAATTTCCACAAAAACAGAAACTTCCAAAAACCGGATTTAAAAAATCTTGCAGCTCTAATAAATCCTCTAAATCGAAGGATGCAAGAAGATCAGAAAAAATTCAGAAAGCTGGTTACAAACATATGTATGTATTTGATCATGATTTTACAAATTTATGCTATCATAGTTAGATATATATCAGAGTTTGATGACCATGAATGTAGAAACAATGTTACTTGGTCCCATGATTCCTCAAATCCTGGTGGTGTAGTCTGAAGCATCTTTTTTATGTACTTCCTATAAAATTGAAAAATGTAAAATAAATATCTGAACGGAATTATTTCCCATGTAAAATAACACTTTAAAAGAGAAAACTTTCTAATACGGAAACAGAATTTTTTGGATACCATTTATATAAATAACCTGAGTAAATCGGGTAATTATGTCATTATTAAATGCTATTAATTTGGATTCATTTACGAAACGTACCGTCAATGACAAATTAAATCGTGCTTTGTTCAAGCGGTTTGTTAGTGCTTGTAAAAACAATTCAATTCTTTATATGGTGAAGCTAATGATGTTGCTATGGAGGCAGTAACAGATTGTAAATATACAGGCCTGTAAAATCTCTAAGGTAAAATACTTACAGTATTTATTTGAGCGAACATGGTTGGTGAAATTGAGAAACCAATAGTGATATTAAAAACAGCATGTGCAAGGGGTTTTAAACATCTGGACCACAAAAATTCCCTCCAAGTACTTATGCGTTCTATTAAAAAAGCTTGGATGTCCAGTTAGTTATATAATGGTCTTCGCCCATTAAGAGAAACTTCATTCTTTTAACTGACTATTGAAAAGTCAAAATCGTAAAGTCATATTGCTTTTAGACAGTTTTATCTGTCATTCCAAGATTAATTTGTCTAACGTGAGCCTGACCTTTTTTCTTCCTAACATAACTGTTAGGAGTAAGTACAGTACTGCTGCGGTAAGAATGAACACAAAAAGGAATGCAGAGGATAAGCAAATATTTTAGTTGATACTGAACATCTCACTATTACTCTAATTATTAATAATATTGACTCAATGGTTTGACATGATAATTACTCCAAAATGAGTTACAAGAGTTACAACTGCTAATTTGAATGCTTTTCTTAAACAAGGTTTACACAACCATGGCCAATTTATGAATGAGATTATTTCATATTATTAAGTACCACTTTACAAATAATATTTAAACATATTTTATTGTTTTTTGATACTTCTTCAATAGTCAATGATAATATGTTAAAAAGGGATGACAATATAATTAATCTTATACAAAAACAATAACAACTAATGAAAATATTATAGTCAATCAAAATTTGTTTAGCAAAAAGTATTTTTAGTCTAATATTAAAAGACTGTGTGACTTTATTTAGAAAATGTAATGTTAATTTAATATTAATAATTTAAATGAAGATGTTCTGAATCATTAAAATACTTGTACAGTATAACTTATTACTTACCGGTACTTTTGTACGGTGATTTCTTATAAATTATTTTCGCGTATCACTCTTTTGACTTTAGCCCAAGCTAACTCGATGATATTTAGCTCTTACATATAGCGTGGTAATCTTAACACTTTGTGACCGTTTTGTTTTGGCTTGTGTTCACTAATAAGGTCATAGAGTGTGCACTTACGAATTAAATTAAATTAACCTACCGTATTCAATAATATATTGCCCTATGTTAAATAAACGCTGAAACTTTAAAAATAACTTTAATAACTCTCTACACTGAAATCATACATAGCCTACGCTTATGATTAACTACTCACAACTGTTTGAAAATCCCAACCTGATAATTTCTAACCGATTAGTACGGTAGTTGTTAAAGGACTTTACTAGTCTAGTAGTCTAAATGTGATCAGCGCATGTGCAGTTCCCTCTTCACCCCTAAATTTTTTTAAAAAGTTTTTTAGTTTTATACCGGAGGTGAAAATCTTTAAACAACCCCATTGCACATAATGGTAGTGTGGGATTTTTACTCTCTAAAAACACCTCCAGTTTATCATAACCAGTCCACTGGACTGATTTTCTTTTATTAGAAGATCGCTGTGTTGAGAGGATTTTGAGAAACTAAAATTCTTCGCCTTGTTAAGCCATCAGATCGTGTGGCTTCTTTCTGCTGAGGCGACGGATGTCACCACCTACATCCAGTAAGGTCAGCATCTCAGGATTTGAATGCTTCCACAAATGTTTGTCATGTCCGGATGTGTATTTCCTTATCTCCTCCATTACCAGACTAATTCGCAGGTCACGATGGAGATCTTTATTCCATACGTACCATTGAGCGTCATCTTCTCCCCGCAGTACTTTGTTTTAGAATTATTGAATAATCTGAACATTTGTTTTCTTTGTAGAGCCCCATAGTTGTATGCCATACGTCCACACTGGTTTCAATATTTGCTTCGTCCGGAGTTACGTCCTATGAGCCAGTACAGATTTCGATACTTAATGCTCAGCTTCTCTTTTTTCTTTTTCACATGCTCCTTCCACTTGAGCTTTGCATCCAGGGTCATATCCAAGTATTTAGCAGTGTTAGCATAGGGTATGATCTGGTTGTTAATGGTTACGGGGACGTTTACTATCTTCTTGTATGTGAAATTTATATGTGTAGATTTGTCTTCATTGAGTTTTATGTGCCATAATTGTGTCCAGTTTTTACTTTGTTCACAACTTTTTGCAACTTATTGCTGGCATCATCAATGTTGGCGTCGACCACAAGGATTGCTGTGTAATCCACAAATGTTGCCATCATAGTTTCTTCATCATGTATTATGTCGTTGGTGTACAAAAGGTAGAGTACAGGGCCGAGGACACTTCCTTGAGAAACGCCTGTTGCTATATCTTTCAAATCAGAAAATTCTGATCTGTATCGAACTCTAAATTACCTGTCTGTTAATTATGATCTGAGAATCTCAAAATATTGTTTAGGGAGATGTCTATGCAATTTATAAATGAGGCCTTCATGCCAAACCTTGTCGAATGCTTGGGCAACATCAAGGAATACTGCAGAGCAAATTTTTCTTTTTTTGAGTGCATTTTCCAAGATATTGGTTATGCGATGTATCTAATCTATTGTTGAATGTTTGCTTCTGAAGCCAACTTGATGATTCGGTAACAGTCTTCATCTCATTATGATACGCTCAAGTCTTTTCAGGAGTAGTTTTTCAAATATCTTTGACACTACAGGTAATAGAGAAATCGGTCTATACGATGTGACTTCTGTGGGTGGTTTTCCCTGCTTTGGTATGACAATAACTTTTGAAATTTTTCAGGGTCGAGGAACATACTTGAGGTTGAAGTAGGCATTAATTATATATTGTAATTTAATGAGTGCTACCTCTGGCAGCTCCTTGATAATCCATCCTGTGATAAGATTGAAACCAAGCACTTTCTTGTTGTTGAGGTATCTACATATATGTTTGAGTTCTTTAAGAGAGGCGAGGGTGATTTCAGCGTCGTCTACTTTATCTACTACGAACACTGTGTTTTCTTTATCTGTCAGTTGTTGGAAAAGGTTTAAAAACATTTGAAAGGTGGTCTGCGAAGAGATCAGCTATTTGCTTTGGATTTTCAACCCACGAACCATCTTGAATTCTCAAGGGTGGGTCCTGAATTAGGGGCCTTTTAAATCGCCTCGCTGCTTTCCAGAGCAAGTAGTTTGTTTTTTCATCAGCGGTCAGATTACTCAGAAACTGTCCAAGAGACTCATTTTTGAATTTTCTTATTGCAGTTTTTAATTGGCTGCTAAGACGGTTTACCAATGATTCTATCACCGGGAAATCTTAATTGTTACCACTTTCTTCGAGCTTTCCTTTTCTCTATGATGAGCTCTGTGATATCGGCTGGATAGGTTGTTGCAATTTGATGAATTTTATTTCCAGTTGGTGTATTATTTTCTGCTGCCTCCTGAACATCGGCAACAAATTGTTCAATTTCTTGATCTATCTAACTAGCATTCATCATTGGTAGCTTAATGTTAATAAAGTTCTCAAGATCATTTTTGAATTTGTTTCAGTTACTTTTATTATTTGTGAGTCTCAGATGCTGTTGTTTTTGAAGAATAGATTCACTGACAGTCAGGATCACAGGAGTATGATCCGACGAGAGATCATTATTTCCTACAGCATGCATATGATTGCTTGATAACCCCTTGGTGACAAAAAAAGTCAAATATGTCTGATATTTTTCTTGGATCGGTTGGCCAATAGGTTGGCGAACATGAAGAGATAAATACGCAATTGTAGTTACGCCCCGCCCTGTAAAGCTTTTTTCCCCATTGTGTAAGCTTAGCGTTGAAGTCCCCTCCGATGATGAAGTAGTTTCCCAATGTCTTGAAGAGTTCGATATAGTCAACTTTCTTGAGGGTTGACCTAGGTGGGCAATAAATGGCCGCAATCTTGAAGTCTCTGTTCTTCATTTGAATATAAATAGTAGTCAATTGAACTATTTTATTTATGGTCGCTCCTTTGCAACTACACAACCTCTGTAACTTGCCGGGTGATTACGACGGCAATTAATCCACTTCGCTTTTTCATCTCTCTTAAGGTGCAGTCCTTTGTAAGATGGCTACCTGCACACTTAACACAGACAACGTCTCGGTTGCAGTAACGTTTTGTGTGTACAAACGCCTGACATCTTGTTCGTTCTTTTCAGTAGATGTTCAATTTTGATGATTATTCCCATAATTGGCTTGATGGCGAAAATTTTTCTGTAATTTCATGGTTTTCAAATGTGAGCATGAATAGTGGAAGTTTTATTTTCCTTGTGGCGTGGTTAACTTGATCACCTATTTTTTTTTTTTATTATGTTCTTTTCTTCCAAGATTTTAAATCTTTGTTCTTTTAGATCACAGCATATTTCTTCTTCTTCACATGAAGAGTGTAGTCCTCAGCGAGAATGCCAGGCAGCGAGAGAGAGAGAAAGAGCTTGCCGAATATCCAAGAGTCTCCATAGGAAAAAGGGGTGAGTAAATATTTGTGTATAGAGTGATCTGGTAGTTGTCTCAAAAGTAAAGTAGATTCATGAAAGAACAATAGCTGGACTCATTCTGGGGTCATATATAAAAATAGATGTAATTTAGTTTCAATGTATATAAGATAAACCCCTTAAGTTGATAAGATAGGTCGATATTTGATATTAGCATAATAAGAGAGTCAATTTAATGATGAAGATATTTGGAGTAGATAAATAATATTATAAATATTAATTACAAAACTGAACCACCGATGATTATTTTATTATGGTAATCAAGAACCCAGGCCTAATATAGGAAAATTTCTAACACAACCTCAATTACACAACCAGTGAATCAGAGTGTAATTTATAGACTGAAATCCTTTTATAAAAAGTTAGTTATAATCACGGTTACTAAAATCTTCACCTGTTCCATTGTAAGCAGCTTAATGTAAATCTACTTGATGCAGTTAACTAGATCCATTAGGTCCCAAAGAAAATTCTCCCCAAAACTGGGGAAAAGTGTTTTTTTTTTTTTTAAACTGGGTTTCTCTGCTTAAGCAGATTCTTTTGAATTTTTGATGGTCTCACATTGGTATTTTGAAAATTAGTTATAGATGTTTTGAATATTTTTCCTTTCATTTATAGTAAACACTATCTCTCTAACTAAAGGATTAAGTTATTGTTTCCAAAGAAAACTGTTCCAGTAAAAATTAGAAGATTGTCACATACATTTATTAATCCTAACCAATTCAAGTGATTTTAGAAACGAGCCAATTAATTTTGTTCTGTATAGCTAATAATATGATATATAGATGGTAAAAACATAATAAACTACATGAGTTTTGGACTACTTTCATGAGTTTTACTTGACAATTTCGATTAACTATAGTTACTACTTACTTGGCAATCCTAAGGGTCCCAGCTGGATATACACCTTTTTCATGTAGTCTTGGGTTAGAATCCTTTCTTTCATCTTTCCAATTGGGTCTCTTTTGACCAACTCTTATTATTTTCCTTCTCTGATACTATTATAGTTTTCGAGGATTAGGGGCCTTTACTTTCATTTTCTTTCCTTTGTTTTAATAAGGCGACGATTACGGAGATGATTTTCACTTCTAAACTAACAAATAAAATAAAACATATTAAATTGTGTATTGTGGGGGGGAGGCATATTGTTGGCCTCTGGCACTTCAGCTATGAACTTATTGTGCTCCCCTTTCTTTTATTCACCTACACTGACCCCAGTGTCTCTGACAAGCTCTAGGATCTTGTGTAGGGTATTCTTATCAAAATTTATGTCTGGTTGCTGAGGTCCAAAGATTCTCTTTCTTTTGGACTCCAAGACCTTGCAACCAAACAAAATGTCTACTGTGATCTTAAGTATGAGACCACAAAGACGACAGTTAGGTTTGACTTAGTTGTCCCACCTTCTTTAAGTAGCTCCGGATATGGCCATGTCCGATAATCATGGCAACGATCTGTGTCAGGTACTTCCTGTCATACTGAATCAGCACCTATGTCAGTGCAGGATATGGTCCCAAGAGAAGACGTTTTCCCAAATTCTGTCTAGGAAATTGTCTCCATCATTCAATGTGCTCTTCCCTGGCCCATTTTCTTAACACTCGTCTTGCTGTTGATTGACTGATCCCACAAGCGGGTTCTGATCTCACAAGGCAGACAGCGGCCCACAATTGGCCAACAGATCCGCACTCATTACCCTCGATTCCGCAATGCCCAGGTACCTGTCCCAGATGTACCATGTTGACAGTTGAGAAGACGCATACTGAACGGAGAGAATACCGTACCAATTTGGATAAGACTTTTACAGAGCTGAGAGCTTTGATTGTCCCTTGGCTATATAAGAGAATTAGAATGTTCTTACTTTTAAGGCCTTCTTCTAATCCTCGATGTACATTGTTGCTATTGCACAAATTTCAGCTTGGAATAATGTGCAATACGTACTTAGGATATTATCAAAAGTTGCCTCAATGGTTTTACAGTATCCTCAATATCCAGACTGTTGATCATGTATTGATCCGTCTGTATACGAAACAAGCTGTCCTAGTAGCTTGCCATCTTTCCAGTCCTCTCTTGTGTTTGTGAGAAGGTTTAAAGGACGATTGTAGACAAACTTGGTTGGATGCCATCAGATGGCATTTCCAACACGAGTTCTTCAATATCTTCTTGACGATTTCAGAGTGCCCTATCTCACAGTAGCTCCTCCTCCATTTTCCATGTTTGTGTAGCTTATAGGCAGTCATTCTCACCTCCAACATTATGAAAATATCTAGAAGTGGCAGGCTTAAAAGTATCTCTAAGGCAGCCGTTGGTGTGCTTGTAAAGGCACCTTTGACAAGCATGCATCTTAGCCAATACAAACTCGCAAGTTTGCTGCCTGTTGTGGCTTGTACCATTTTTGTCCGAAATACCAGGGAACCATATGAGAGTTGAGGTCTGACAATCACCTTGTAAATGCAGAGGACGACTTGGTTTCAATCCCCATTCATATCCTATTAGTCGTTTGGTCACCATCAGAGACAAATTTGCCTTTAATATGACATAGTCCAGGAGAGTGTTCCATGTGAATTCCATATCCAGAATTACTCCTAGATATTTCACTGTTTGGGAAACACTCAGTAAGCCATATATTCCTATTACTCATATCCTTCTTCCCACTAAATGGGACAATAACTGTCTTCGAGAGATTGACTTGAAGTCCCTCCCTCCGATACCAGTCACCGGTGAGTCCCAGATAGTAGTTAAGGAGCTCCTCAAGTAAACTTATGAATTTGTTAAGAACCGTTAAAGTCTCTATCTATGACCAGAGGCAAAATGACGCCTCCATACAGACAACCTTTGAATGTGTCCACCTCTAGTACCTAGTGGCTCAGGTAGGACTGTACTCTTCTACTCGTCTACTGCAAAGCATAAGAGCCTTATCCACCTGCAAACGGTATGATCAACTCCATGACTGCTTCACCTTCACAATTGCGTTAAATGAGATGTTATCAAAGCCACCTTCAATGTCTAAGAAGACCCACATTGCCGTCTCTTTCCTCGCTAAGGCATTCTCAATCCTGTTTACTAACTCATATAGAGCAGATTCACAGGACTTTCCGGGCTGTTAAGCGCGTTGATTCCTATGGAATGGATTTTCTGACAGAACCCACTTCCATATATATCTACAATCAGTCTCTCCAGAGTTTTCAGGATAAGCGAGGTAAGACTGATTGGCCTAAATGATTTAGGATGAGTATGATCTGGACGATCACACTTTGGAATAAATACCACCCTACTGACTCCAGGCCCGTGTTATATACCTGTAGACTATACTGGCTCTAAAGATGTCATAGAGTTTGACAAAAAGCGAGTCCAGCTTCCTCTGTAACAAAGCAGGGAATATGCCGTCTCCTCCAGGTGTTTTAAAGGGGCTGAATCTCTGTATCACCCATTTAATGTTTGAAACTGTAATAATGTATCTAGATAGCGTCCAGTCTCCTCGAGTCGCCTTTGGCCAAGGGCTATTCTCGATTGTCTAGTATCCTCCATCAGCATCAGTCTGCACCGTATAATTTGGAAAATGAATTTCTAGAAGAAGACCCAATGTTACCCTCATTGTTTGTGTATATAATGGTTTTGGAGTAAGTATGTTAGATGTCAAAAAATGAAGTTAACATTTTTCAGAAAAACCTGTATCATCCAAAATCAATAGCTTACCACCTTTTCACAAGATATACAAAACTTTTGTGTAATATTTGTGAATATATTTAGGGGGAAAAAAAAATTTGTTACATTTTCAAAACAAAAATTTTTTTCGAAAAAAGGTAAATTTATACTTTTTTTCAAAAATTTACCAAAAATAGTAATATATATATATATATATATATATATATATATATATATTTATACACAACTTCTATATATCATTATATTCAGAAAGGTGCATAAAATGTTAGATGTAAAAACTATAGAGTTACTATGTAAAATAGCCAAAAATCGGAAAGTAACGTTGGCAAAAATTTCACAGAAATGGTAATGTACACTATACAAATATTTTTTTTTTTTAATTTTTTCAACTATTACTACAGATTTGTAATATATTTGTGGATAAAAGTTGCTAGAAAGAAAAATCAATTTATAAAATTTTCATTAGACATGGTTCATGTTTACGTAAAAAGTGAATATTTGCTAACTTTTTTCAAAAAATCACCAAAAATATAATTATTATTCAAAACCCAAGTTTTTATTACCTATGTTCTCACAAAGATACATAGGTTTTATGTGTGTAATGAAAAAAATTTTAGAGTTATTATGTACAGAATCAACAAATTTACCCTGTAACCGAGGCAAAATTCCACAGAAATAGTTATATAAACCATATAAAATTTTTTTCAAAATATACAAAAGTTTTTCAATATAGTTGTGAATAAATGTTGGTAAAAGTCTGAAACAATTTTTATAAGGAAATATCTATGTTTATATAAAAAGTTTTAAGACAAGGTTAGGTCATTTTCCTGGATGCTATTATTTATATTTTGAATAAAAGTACAACACTTGATAGTCCTAGAAAAAAATACCGATAATATGATAAATCACTCCGAAAACACACTCTACGAACAATAACACATTTATTACAACTTGTATATACAACTTATAAATAAATAATTTGATAAAAATCTAACTTCACAATACAAGTTGAGGTTAGGCTAAACTAGGCCTAAGAAAAAAACCCAATAATATCAAATATCACTCTAATAAATACACTCTACAAGCATTGACACATTTATTATAAGTTGAATATACATTTATATACTATGTATATACATATTATAATAAATAAATAGCTTCTTGAAACTATAAATTCACAATCACATGGTGGCTAGACTAGGCCAGCAAAATACGTTGATAATATGAATTGTCACTCAAATAAATACACTCTACAAACATTGACACATTTATTTTAAGTTGTATAAACAAATTAAAATAAAAAAATCGCTTCATGAAACTATAACTTCATTAAATAAGAATAAAAACACAAGAGGTGTTACATTTACAACTTTCCATGTCGGCAAAAGGTTGCGATCGAAAAACAAAATGACGATTTCTCCCGTTTTCTAACGTTTCAAAGCCTTTGTATTTTTTCTTCTACAGATGTATTTCATATACAAGGTTAAACATTGAAAACTCCTCTTTACAGTTATACCAAAAACGACAAGATTTTATAAAAATGAAGATCGGATTCTTCAAGACTGTCTAGACACTGAATATCGCAAACCGGTCAGAAAATTCAGAGGATCATTTCGAAGAATGGATATAACTCATAACCTATATAACTTAAGGATAATTTTGACTTCATAGTTCGAAAGAGAAAGAAAAATACTATATAATATTGTGAACTTGTAACATTTGTACAAGTTTTACCATTTCGAAAAATTAAAGGAACTATAGGTGAGATTTTCTAAATAAACCTCGCGGCGGCAAAATGTCACAACCTAGCGCTATGAACATTTACTTGAGTCAAGTAGTGTTTTTCAACTGTTGGTGTCAAAAAATTTTCTAAACTTGGTTATGAAACATTGAAACATTACCTTTACAATGTTATATTATACATTTTGATAAAATAATACCTACTAGGATAAAGTTGAATTGCAAAAAATGTAATTTTTAGCGTGTAAAATAGCGTTAAAATTCTTGATTTGGTTTAATTTTTATATAATAAAAACTATAAAACGTAGAAGCATTTGAAAACCACAGATTAGAAGAGAAAGATTGTAAGCATGGGACATCTTCCAACCAATATAAATAATAAATAATAAATATTAAGTTTAATGTTATACAGGTAATGTCAATAGAGTAATAATATTCATAATAATCATTATATATAAATAGAAAAGTGTAAAGTGTTTTTAAACAATATCTAAATGTTTTCTATAAAATGTATAATATTGAAAGTTTGAATTTTGAAATGTGCGCGCCGATAAAATTAACAAACATGAATAAAGGAAATGGAAACCTGGAAAAACTTCCCACAAAAACCTCTGCGTTAGCTTTGCCAAGCAAGTGATAGCAATTCGAAAGCCGAACCTGTTTTCAGTCCATGAGAACGGAAAAATATCCCATGATGCCTTGCGAGAGCGTCTTTCCAAGGAAGAAGGAAGCGTTGCTTGGCCAGTCTTTGTCAGGATTCAACAGTGGGCAGTCACGTCATGGTGCGACTGCAGAGACTCGAATTTAGCAGCCTCATGGCGGAATAATTGTATTTGGGAAGTAGAACCAAATACAAAATGTTTGGATAAACAGTTCGTGAGTAAAGTGTAAAGCACATAAGAACATAATTTCATTGATGTAATTGGGAACATTTAAGAACTTTGATTTTTTTTGAACAATAACTTACACATATATAATTTCTGTACTTCATATAATTGAATGCCAATAATGTTTTTATTTCAATAAATATGTCTTTGTTTTTTAATATCGTAATAAAAAGAAGGTTTCTTGTTATATATAAAATGTCTGGCTAGATCATTTGTGTTAACCATGTGCCATGCTAGGCTAGTAACTGCAAGTACGATTTGAGATTGCAACCCTGTGCCCTTCAGGTAAATAAAAATGGTGAAATTAATTGTAAAATTGTAAGAACGCAGACTTACAACTAGGTAAGTAACTAAAATTTTGATTAAATGCTCTTAAAGCTCACTAAATATGTTACAAAATGACGCCCGAACAAAGGGTTAGTTCATAAAGATTAGCTTCACTAAATTAAATTCAAGAATTAACACTAAATATGTTACAAAATGCGATCTATCGAACAGTGTTATGTTCGATCTGTTTGTCAGAAATGTCGAATTATGAATATTAGACAAACATGGCGTTAGTTTTGTTTACAACTTGTCAGCGCAAATCTTTTGACGTTACGTATCAAATATATGCAAACTTTAGCAATTTTTGGAATATTATTTTTACGTTTTGTGGTATTTTTTGCATGATTATGCATCTATGGAACATTAGCTTTTCAACGGTATTTTATTTATTGCTATAGGACGATTCTTAATGGGCGAAATGTTGAATTGAAAAATATGTGCAAAATATGTTGAATTGCAACGACGGATGGGTCGTATCGGGTCAGTTGACGTGTGGAGGGTTAAAGGCGTAATAGCCAAAACTTGTAGCCTTGCTAAATCCTTAAAGCTCTCCACCTTTTGAATGAATGTCCTCCAGGATTCTTGCTTAGCCTTTCTGATCGTTTTGCCATACTCTGTATGAGGTGAATGATATACCCTCCATTTCTGGCTGCATTTTGTTTTGTTAAAAAGACTTCAAGTCTGCCTTCTCAGGTGCTCTAGGTCTTTTTTTAACCATATTCCCCTAATCTTCACCCTTAAGGTGCTTACCGGACAATTGTATTTTAGCAGTTTATAATGCTATCTCCAATTTGTGATGCCGAATTATCTAGGTATGCAAAAAAATTTACCTGGTCTAATAACTCAAGCCTGTTGGGAAGGTCATCTATGTATTGTGACCATATAGACCTTCGTGGGTTTCTACAGGACTTAGGTTTGTATCCAGTTGAAATTTGATATAACTATTCTCTGAAAGTGAGGGTTCCTCTAAGACTTGCCACCCTTTTGCCAGTGTTAGCACATTCTCTGAACATATTGTAATGTCAATAATTTCCCCTCTCACTCTATTCTTGAAAGTAGGCCAGTTACCATCATTTAATACATATAGATTATTAGACATAAGAAAGCAAAGCAAAGACTCGCCTCTAGGGTTGTTATCTACAAGGCCGTCGCTTGGTATGTTGGCGCCCAGGCTTAAATCGGCGCCTCCCCCATCAGGTAAAAACTTGCAGTCACTTGCAAAACAACATTTTTCTTCATAATACAGTAGAACCTCTGTTAACCAGCCTCGGATTAACCGGTCCTCGGATTAACCGGCCTATATCGTAGTGTACTGGTTGGATGAGAGTTTCCGAAAATAAATTGTAATTGAAACACCAAAGCGGCGGCGATATCAAACGACTTTGTCGATAGCGGTATCCCAATGTTGGCAGCGTAAAAACACCGCGGTACCAAAGTGGCGGCGATATCAAACGACTTTGTCGATAGCGGTATCCCATTGTCGGCGACGTAAAAACACCGCGGCACCAAAGCAGCGGCGAGTCAAATGACTTTGTCGATATCGGTATCGCATTGTCGGCGGCACCAAAGCAGCGGCGAGTCAAACGACTTTGGCGATAGCGTATCCCATTGTCGGCGGCATAAAAACACTGCGGCATTGGCACCCGTCGGTATAGCAGACATACACAGACAAAATCGTTTGATGGGCCGCTTTTTTTCCACGAATCAATTTAGTATAGCCTACATTATGGAAAATATAACATTTCTTTTTCTTGGAAGCGTGTGTTGGTTTCGTTTGAGACGCGGTTAAATGTGTCAAAAGGCTTGACAGAAGGGAATCTGTAAAAAAGCTTTGTAGTGTTTAATTTTTTCATGTATGATGTATAATATACATAACATAATATATACGATACATTTATGTACCATAAAATGAGTTGCAATAACATCTTTATTGCATAATTTTTAGTGCTACCTAATTATATAAGCTTTCTTTGAACGAAAACCGATTTTTCACGGGAGCCTCGGATTAACCGGTCAAACGGGCAACCGGCCCGGGTGTCAGTCCCGACTAGACCGGTGAAGAGGGGTTCTACTGTAACATCAAAAATATATTATTTACAAGAAACACACCTACAAAAACGCGGCACCGAGCTCGTCACTACTCGTGTTTATTTTATAATGCGAGTTGTTTACCAGTCGAGTGCTCGTCGTGTATTAAATCAGTATGAGGCCGACATGACCGAGTTGTCTGAGTTTATCCAACACGAGTCGAGAATACACAAAGTGCGCTCTCCCGCTCCCTATATCTCTATACTGATTCAGTACACGCTGAGCACTCGACAGTTAAACAACTCGCATTATAAAATAAACACGAGTAGTGACAAGCTCGGTGCCGAGTTTTTGTAGGTGTGTTTCTCGTAAATAACATATTTTCGACATTGTTATAAAGATAAATGTCATTCTTAAAGTGACTAGATTTTTCTTTTATCTGCTCTTTCTTCGACTTCTGCTTCTCCTCGCTTTCTAGCCGAGATACGAAAACTACTATTTTTTACCCACGGCGGCGCACCCCCGATCGAGGCGCCCAAGGCGACCGCCTCGGTCGCCCTACCCACGCGACGGCCCTGGTTATCTAGACTGCTTTATGGTGTGAGATGACATCGCTGCCAATAAGTAGCCGTCTGGTGCCAACTGCAAATATTTCACGATCAGCTCCAGTTCCCTTGTGGGTTGCAATGTCTTGGTGTCATAGGGGATGTACATGAGCTCATTATTAGGCCTTATTTCTCACCCCTACACTGCCAACTGATCTGGACTGTTGTTATGTTTCTAGAGCAAAAATCCATTAATGGAAAGCTATGTATCCCCTTACCTACAATAACGCAAGTTCTTACATTAGGTAGGGAATTCCAATAAATTATCATAACTTTTGAATCTCTAAGCCCAGCCAATCTCACCCAATCTCATTGGCATCTACCCGACCTCAGTGAATCTATAGTTCCTATATCAATGCTATTCTTGATGCAATACTGAGAGAAGGATGCCGAGGCAGCCTTACATTGCTCTAGATTTATTACAATTATCTGACCATCACCTGGTTTCCAACTCTCCCTTCCAGGAGTAATTAGAGGCAACCACCATAAACCTTTATGTACTCTATGTCCGGAAGCTCGAATGACCTTCAGCGTAGAGTTGTCAGTGTAGAGACCATCAGTAAACCTTCTGTCAGCAGAATCTTCTAGTCATTCTTCTTTTGAGCCGGATTTTTCCCATCGAGCATGCTGACTACGGCTTCAGGAGCCAGAGAGCTGACTAGGTGGTCTGAAGATCATCTCTGTCGCCCTCAATACCTCCGCCCTGTCACCAGCCTGAAACCCCTGACTCCATCCAACTCCATGCTCACCACTGTGGTGCTCATCAGCCAGTCTTTGGTACTGTCATTGGAGCAGGTTACGACAAGCACACCCCTCTCCATGTAACATTCTGAAAACCTAGGGAGTGAGCCATTCAAGCTTTTGGAACACCTCCATGATCTTCAGTTGCAGATTAAGTCTCTGGTCCTCAGTCAACCTATGATCGGGATAGTTCCTAGGGACTACTTTCTATCTTTATTGTTTCGCTAAAGGTTTGAGATTTTATGGAGGTATGATCGCCCCCAGCTGTTATATTTTCTGTAGCTTCGTTTTCTGGTTACTAGTTGAAAGGGGGGGTTAAGGACTCATCCCTCACTCTTTTTCTCCTACCTTCATTAGCTTTGAATTTGTCAGAAGTGGAACTGCTTCCGAAGGCTTAACAGTTTGGTCCTCGGAGTTGGTGCCAAGCCCAATCCTGTACCTGGACTTATTCCATTTCCTAAGATCAAAGGACTCATCTCTAGCTGCAAGCTTGGCTTTGAGGGTCTTCTTGGTCATCGATTTGGTCCTCTTCTTCTAGTCTTTCATTGCCATGCTGACCAATTGCTAAGTAGCCTGATCAATCTCTGACTGAAGGTGGGAACTATTGTCGCTGATGGGGTTGAGTAAAAGATCTTCCTCGTCCATAGCAATATGAAGAGGTGACATCCTTGAACTCATGTCCATTGGAATGACAGTAGACGTCTCTGGACCAATGGCCCTGGTTTCTGCTGATATAGATGTGCAAGTGCTGGAGCCTTCGGCTTGGACCTCAGGGTGGACTAGTCTCATGGTTCTCTAGTCTCGCTATATTTATCGGTTTTTATGGCTTCCATAAAAATTCTATGAGTAGCTAGGGAATTATTGGTTAGCCTGAACAGAGCCCCGCATGCCCAAGCAAGGCTAAATACTCTGAGAAGGCGGTAGGTATATCACAGAGCTTCACCCATTAGAGACACGTAACCTGTGGCATTTTTCTCTTCAGCACGGGTAGCCTACACCTTGAGATTAGGGATTTTGAATTCAGTGTTTACTCCCCTAGATCTGACGGATTCAGTCCGGACTAATTGTACAGTTCAGGACCACCATGAGCAAGATGTAGTTGTTGGGCTGTATCTTATTGATGCGACCCATTCCTTCGGTCTTGAGTATGGATATACCGTACCCCTGAGATTGGGGAAATGACCCGACTTTGACATCTATGTCCATCTATCCAAGAAAATGCAATCAATTATAAATGTTTATGTATTGTATTGGCCTTAGTTCATATAGTCCAAGGGTTTTTGAAAACAAATTCTTAATTAGTATCTATATTATGTGTTACCATATTTTACCTAACCATCTTTGATAACACTATTTAAGTTCCAAATTACTGTATAAATTAACGTATATGAATTATTGTAGTACATCTACTATTCTTAACCTTCCGGGACGTGCGCCATTTCGTATAACACATGGACGTGTGCGTTGTACATTGTACAACATGCGTTTTTTGCACATTTTCCTGGTAGATACTTACCAATATTACTGCAATTGGCTTGTTTGGTATATTATTATATGGAAGCAAGTGGTTTTAACACCTAACCGTAGTTTTAAAGGTATTAAAATAAAAAGCACTACATTTCAAAATTTTGTATTATACAAAATCATACCAAAAAAAAAAAAATAACAATAATAATAAAAATGAATGTTATTACATCATAAAAATTAGGTAGGTAAGTAATTAAGTTGTTAATAAAACTTTTAGTCCATTTACTCATCGATATCTTTGTTGTCATCGCCTTGCTTGCAGCAGGAACAAATTACTTGTTTTTCAGCGTGTTCCTTGCAAACAAATCGTGAAAACGTGTTGCACTTCATTGTTGTTGAAGAGTTTTTTTTCCTGTCCACATAACCAGCATGTACCCTTTTTTTTAGCAGGCTGCTCGACCTCCTCTTCTTCTGTGGTAGTTCTGTATCCTGATAAAAAAGTTCTTACGTCCACAGGCAGTGACCTGATATTAGCTCTAAATTCCAAATGTTTCTTCAGTAAACTCATAGCTAGATTTTTTTGAAATACCTTCCTTCTGCATGGTGTCTGATCATTGTTATTAAAATTTAAAATAACCCTTGCATTAATGCTCGCAATGTTCATAAGCACAAAAAAGAGCTAGAGACCAGTGTCTTGGAACCCTAGATACAGAGTATGATGCACACATTTTATCGCTTGTGTCAACACCACCCTTGGCACTGTTATAATCTATGTTTATTTCCGGTTTTCCAGTATCTTCATCGGTCACTTTTGTGTCATGCATTGTTGACAATAGTATAACCCCTTTGTTCTTTTTTGTCACATAAGAAACTAAAGTATTATCATCTTGAAAGCCATATATAGAGCTGCCAACTTCTTTAGATTTATTAGGTTGAAATGAAAGTGGTATAGCTGCCTTGTTTTTTTTTTCAAAGTTCCAATCAGTGTAAGTCCATTAATTATTTAATAAGTAATCAGCAAGAGGGATGCTTGTATACCAATTATTGGTAGTTACATTTTTATTAGATTTTTCAATTGGTTTTACTAGCCATTTTACTATATCAAGGGCGCTATTTGATGCTTCATATGGGCCCTGTGGTTGCCTCCCACAATAAACTTCAAAATTACTACAGTAAAATGTTTTAGCGTCACATAGTGCGAATATTTTTTAAACCATACTTGGCTGGTTTGTTGGGCATATACTGCACAAAAGAACACCGACCTCGAAAACGATTCAGAATCTCATCAACTGTCACAAATTCAGATGTATTGTAACTCTCAATGCAGTTTTTTACAAATGAATTGACAATATATCTTATTGGAGCAAGTTTATCAAGCTTTTGGCGATCTTCTCGAGTTGCTTTACCATCAAATCTCATACAATTTAATAAAAGTAAAAAGCGTTTATAGCTCATAGCTGCTCGTATAACAGGTATTCCCGTGCCATCACGAGCCCATAGCTCCCTGACGTTTGCATGACCACTCTTTCTTGTACCAATCAAATGCAACACTCCAAATAATTCCATAATTTCAGTTCTGTTTGACTGTAAACAATCTCGCTCTCTAACAAATTTGTGTGTAATAGATATTATATGTTTATTAGTACAATCTAAAATTTCATCAATCATTTCAAGACTTATCATTGATAAAAAGCCTCAAATTCATTACTTAACGTTCCTGGCACATTGTTTTGGTGCAGGAAGTTTCACGATGTTATGTTTTTTGATCTTGCTAATCTGTGCTACTTCGGATGTACACCAAATTGTCTCCCGTCTTTACCCAGAACAAAATCAGAATCATCACTAACTTACACATCACTCTCTCCACTACCCTCGATTTCACTTTTATCTGATGAATTATTATTTTCAATAAGTTCATCACTATAATCTGTTGCATTTTGATCAATAAACCCATAAATATCATCATCATCCTCAGAACTGTCATAAAGTACACGATCAATTTCAATCGTATTAAGTACGTCAGACATAATGTACACAGTTACTAAGAAGTTTAAGAGAATAAAAAACACAATGTTTCAATAAAATTACTACGCATGGACGCGCTGAAACGGTTTGGGTTTTTCACCAAAATCGTTCCAAAAACAAAAATTTTTGTAAAACATAAAATTTTAGTTAAAACATAATAAATATCAAGAATACATAAATAAATGGTAATATCCATAAATAATTAATAATGTGTACAGAAAAAATTAGTTTAATATGAAGAAGTAGAATTATAAAATTTTTGTCAATTTCATTAAAAAATGAAACATTCAAAGCTAAGGGAAGTGGGATGAGAGACTGGACAGACAGGATCCTACAGGTCAAAAGATAACAATGGAGTTGTTGACCACGTGACATTTCAGGTCCAGACTGGATAAAATAATCTGATTCAACTTGTTACAAAAATTATTCACATGCAATCTCCTATGTTAATTTTTAAATTGTTTAAATTTTGAATATAAAAGCATATTATGATAAAGAATAACTGGTTAGCAAAGGAAATCCAAGAAAATATTTATTAAACCGAATATTTTAATAGTTATTGCATAAAACATGAATAGACAAAAAACTAAAATTTTGTCTAGATAAGTTTAAATTTTTATAATGGAAATAGGTTAAGGATATGTGACATAATATAATGATACCAAAATAAGTACATATATAATTAACTTTGGGGGGGGGGGGGCTTTTTGACCATTGAAAAATCGACAAAGTTCAACAATGAATAACTTATCAGAAAATGAAAATAAATGAAAAACGTAAAGAATTTCTTCATTTCTAAGGCAGAGGCTACAAAAACCAAAAAGAAGAATTAAGAAATTCCGAACCGATCAAAAGTTGGTCAAAGAAAAAATCACGAAAAACGAAAAAGGGTACATCTTAGAAAGTTATCATCCTACAACTTTAAATCAAAGTTGTGTGGAATCCAGAAGTCAAGAGGAACAAAACGACATTTACAGATTTCCAGAATTCCTGTTAGAACCAGAGATATGGGAATTTTCAAGAAAGTTTACAAATTAAATTCCAGAAAATCAGACATTACAGGAATCAACCTGATGTAACCCCTACCACACAATAGGGGAGGAGTCAAGTGTTTGGATTTTGCAAAAGCAGTGCTGGCAACTCATGTACAAATAAACTAAATAATAATAATTAGTTAATCAACAACTAATTAAAGTAAAACAAACATTAAAATAACCAAAAGGGTTATAATAAAAACTAACTAAAGTGAAATCTTGAAGAAATAAACCAAATTAATCAACTTTAATCGTCATAAATCAAAGAGAAATGTTCATAGAAATTGGTACCATGGAACAGGGAATAAGTTTTGGAGGTCCATTTCAACAGAACTTTTCTTCAGTCTTGATCCAGCTCCTAGAAGGAGAACAACTCTCGATCCAGCTTCTAGAAGGAGAAAAAGTCTTTATCAACCTCCTGGTAGGAGAACAACTCTAACCAGCACCAGGAGGAGAGTCATCCGCAATCATCTTTATGTGATCAGCACTATACCAATAGTTTTATTGGAAGTGACCTGACATTTCAAATGGTATAGCAAGATACAACAGACAGCCTCACTGATTCAAACTTGGACTTCATCTTTAAACTTTTCGACTACAAGATCTTCAATCTGTAATCATTCAACTTTAACAACAGCACAACCTATTTCAACGTAACTGAGGACTGCTAGCTGACATCAACTAGACTTCAACCTTCACCAGAACAACTGTAATCAGCATTGCCTAACAGGAGCCGAAAACAGCTATAAATATGTTTACAAGGTACCACATTTACGATCTTGAATAAATATTCACTTTGAAATAAAAAATAAATTAAAAAACTTTCTGGGGATAATTATCAAATTTTAATTCTTTTTTAGTTTATATATATACTTCATAAAGTCAATGTGTTTTTATTTTTAAAGTAAGTTTGATTTTAATATTTAGTAAAGATATATTCATTTTAATAATAATTAGAGAAATAATAGAGTCATTGATATTTATGTTGAATTTCTGTAAGATGTTTTAAAATTTATGATTATATCAAGTTAAGAAATTTTATGATTTAAAATCTTGATTAATATAAAGAATTATAAAGGGAATTTTAATTAAAATATAAATTTTATTTCTGGATAACATTTTGTTGTGTGGATTTTAAATTAACCCTATGTTGTTTTCAGCTTAAAATTAAGTGTGTTTTTTAAAATAATTTGTGCTCTCATAAATTTCACAATTTTAAATAGATTCTGCAAGATAACTCTTTCAAATGACACTCCCTGAGAGTGAGTTTTAAAGTTAAAGTAATAAGAGAAAAAAGAGCTAGTGTTGATTAAACAATAAAAGTAACAAAGGAATTTTAAAGTGATTCCTAATATCTAAGAATAAATACTAAAGACAGTATTTTATTCTTGAGGCATTGTGTTGTTTGGCGGAATAAGGACGTTAATAAATAATTTATCAAGCAGTTCCCCAAAGGTGGGACTTGAATAAAATTAGTGAAATTATATAGCATTAAGTTCACTCTCCCACTTACAACCTTCTGTTGTGAATAACGTCAAAAGAAATAAAGGGTTAAAGCAAACATCACACTGTTTCATCTCGTGTTGTACAAAGTCCAACAACTATGACACGACTTGTTTCAACTCTCACTGACAACTGGTTGACCTTGACTAGAGTGACATCAGGTGAGAAAGGGGTAGGGGGAGATGTGGCGGAGGAATATATCACGGTTGCAACGGCTAGACACAAAATTACTCCCTTTAAAAGATAAAAACCCTTACTGTTGTACTTTGTACAACAGCACGCGTCCCGGAGGGTTAATAAGGAAGTAAATTATAATAGTGTGAAATTTTTTATTTTGCAGTTTTTTTATTGACATTTTGAGCTTATGGGTTACAGCTCGATAATGCTGTATAGGATAAAGATAATAATGTTTTAAATGTTTGTTCAAGAATTTTGTTATGCAATATCCCCAGAACTGATGATCAGAGTGACTACATACTTTAAAGTTTAAAGTGAAATCAATGTCACAACTAATTAATTTTAACGAAATCACTTCTAAATTTGAATGTAAAAAAAAAAAAAAATGTGTATTCCAAATTTCAAACTGATGGGATAAAGTCCTATTAAATGAATTCATTCTAATTTAGTAACATGTGTAAATAAATTACCCAAATCAGTAAGCAACATAATAATGCTCAATATTATTATTCTTAATAGTATTAGTTTCCATTAAGGAATATGGTTCATAAAACTAAAAACTAACTTATCATCATTTAAATTCTATTTCATTAAATAAGATTTACGCAAGTGATTAGTTTATCACTTGAGCGATCCAAATTTTGGTATTCTTGAAATATATTTTTTTGCACTTTTTATTATTTGTGCCTTGATTTGTTGTTGGCAACGAATACTTTTGTTAGGTTATTGTAGATGATTGATGTTTGTCATCTGTTTCGCAGTATCCCATTGCAATTTTACAAGTTTTCTTACATATATATTAGTATGGAGATTATTACTCCCATGCACCACAGGTACCAGCTTTTAAGAGTTAAATTTATATAATATTTAATTAGCGAACATTAAGTAGTTAGTAAATAAGTCACTCACAAAACACTGCCACTAGTTAAAACAAGGAGTAAATTGGCCATTAGCCATTCTTAACTCACCTTATTTACTAATATTTCACTAGTCCGTTTGGGGAATTAAAACTCAGAAAAAATGCCAAACGACATCCCCCATTAATTAGCCAGCTATGGTGTAATTTTGAATACAGTTATATATTAAATGTAAATGAAACACGCACACTAAAACAACATGACAGCCAGTTTCAGATTGACCCACTTGCCTGCCCTGCTTTCACAAAACTGCCGCTCTATACCAATAGATGTTCGCTGCCTTCTCTACCACGTGTTGCCTGGAATCCAAAAGGTGATTGAAACCACTATCCAATTTTGCTCACAGGTGGCAGCGGATCCCAATGAAAGTTATAAAATAAATGTTTCTTGAAATCGACTTAACCCTGCAACCGGTGTATGTTAAAAGTTTTGTTTTCTTAAAAAAATCATAAAAAATGTTATTTTTATACAAAACCAGACTTATAAGACATCATTTTTCTCAGAAAGATTAAAAAAAATTTGAAACGGTTTTGGAGTAAGTATGTTACATGTCAAAAAATGTTATCATTTTTCAGAAAAACCTGTATCATTCAAAATCAAAAGCTTACCACCTTTTTCTAAGATATACAAAACTTTTGTGTATTATTTGTCAATATATTTAGAAGGAAAAAAAACAATTTGTTACATTTTCAAAATTTAAAAAAAATATTTTACGAAAAAAGGGACATTGGTCATTTTATTTTCAACAAAATAGTAATATATATTTTATACAAAAGTTCTATATATCATTATGTTCAGAAAGATGCATAGAATACTAGGGTCTGGTGCCACTAGTAGGGTTAAGAGATTTAGTTAAAGTTTTGGTGAAATTTGAAAATTAATGACTGAAACTAATATGCACAATCGCAAGTGATAACAATTACAAGCCTGAAATAAGTGGCAAAAAACAAAAATGAATCTGGACTGTCGACATCATAAATTCGATTTAATTAAAATAAATAATTATGATTTATGTTAAAAGACTATTTCATAGCACAAGCAAAGCAAGTTTAAGCCTAATTATATACACAAATATTTGTATCACCTTTCTTAATATTTGATACAAATATCTTCTAAATACATTAAAAGTTGAAGGTCTACAACAAATTCTTAAATACACATTAAAGCTGAATACACAAAGGCAAGGCAAACAAAAAAGGTTTTATGGCAAAGTCAGGGTATGAAGTGAATGGCAACGTTGCAGGATGCAAGTGTAGCTGATTTTTAGATAGTAATATATATTTGGGGACTCTGTCAATCATAGTAATATATATTTGGGGACTCTGTCAATCATGTAATTGGTTACTGATATACAAAGGACACTTTAACTGTTGCATTTGAACGGAGTCAAGAATGATAGGAAATTAAACTAATAAATGAACTTTTTAATTTAAGGTGAAAATATAAAAACGAAATTGAAAGCTGTTCACCACCTATGACAACCAATATATACTTAAAATTTAAATCGATAAATATACTGTGCTATTACTGGTGGATGCAACAATATCACTTTTTGTACCAACAGAGTAATGATAAATATGTGTGTATATATATATATATATATGTGTGTGTGTGTGTGTGTGTAGAGGGTATTTTATGATAATACTGTTTTCTTTAGGGAGGGACTCCTGACATTGGGGTTACAAACACAGACGAAAATTAGTCAGAAGATAAGCGGAGGTGAAACTGTTGACTTCAACGAAAATTTGTTGGTGAGTTTTGAGTTTTCATTATACCAACTCATCCATTTGTAGCATTATTTTTATAAACTTGTATACAAAGTTTTTATTTTCAATCACTCCTGAATAATGATATATTAGGTCACACTTCTTGGTCATTACAGTATTTGTTCATTAATAATTCATTCTAATAGGAATTATACTTTCATGGTGTTATATCTGGTTTAAGTCTTGAAACAAACAAACACACACACACACACACACACACACACACACACACACACATACCTGTTTACTGTAGGAAACGAGGAAACATGTAGCGTACATGTATTGTCAATTTTTCTGTTATACTGAAAATATCTTAAGAATATTTATTACCTATACTAATAAAATTACACCAAAACCAGTTATGACCATTATTTTCTAATAAAGGGTCTTTTTAAAACATGCACAGTACATACACTGCGAGCTAATGTAGCCATCCTGAGAGATACACTACTCTACGTAGGTTATATGTACAAGTAGTAAGTTTATTCCCAGGCATACATTGTTCTTTAAACCTAAAAACACCTGCACCACTATCTTTGCAAAACACGACCACGTAGTAAATAAAATTGTTTTTACACAGGCATTAAACAAGTCAGTAAATATAGAACCTTTTTACAATAAAATGTGCACCGAACCTATCACTTCCGATCCTATCATTTTGTCTCTCGTCATAATTTAAAGTTAAAGTTATATAGCTTATTATTATTGTTGAAGTTAATTTACAATGCTAACAATTTCAACTAGTCTGTAAATAAACATACCCTCTACTATGAAATTTGCACTGATCCTGACTTGCATCTCTGTTCATAATTTATCGTTATATTTATATATCTTATTATTATTGTTGAAAATTATTTATATTGGTTACAATGTAAACGAGTCTGTAATTATTAAAAAACTTTACTACGAATGTGTGCCGTTCCGTCACTTTCATCACTCATAATAATTTCTAAAGCTCATTATTGTTGTTGAAATTTATTTACATTGGTATTAAGTTACACAAGTTGGTAAAAAATTATTTTTTTAAATATGAAAGTTGCGTCGATCCTGTTACTTGCATATTTGCCATAATTTAAACTTAAAATAATAAAACTTATTTTTATTGTTAAAATTTTTATATAGATGATAAGTTAAATTAGTCCATAAATATACAAACATTTTACTATGAAATGTGGTCCGATCCTATCACTTGGATCTGCCGTCATAACTTTAACTAAAAATTAAATATGTTATTATTATTGTTAATTAATATTTCATCACTGATTAGTTCAAAAAATCTATAGATATACAAACTCTCTACCATGACTTGTGCATGTATTCTTTCACTTGTAATTCTCGCCATTTACTTTCAAGATTTATACAAATCTTTATATATACTAAGTCTCTACCATAAAATGGCCAACAATCCGTCCATTACTAACTTTTGAAATGAATTAATTGTAATATATTTAATAATTAAATAAAAGGCAATTTGTACTTCCACAATATTTTTTAATGATCCGTGCCAACCATGGATTTGCCAACTACGGCTTGTCAAAAGCAGTGTACAGACTAAGGTACAAGAATTTTACAACACAATAGGCCAAGAGAAAGTTGGCCATAATTACTGTTACGTTAAGGAGGCAGAAGAGAGGGAAGATACATAGGCCCAAATAGGGGTTGCAATAGTGGTGAATTACTAAGATATAATTGTTCATTAATAACTAAGCTAGAGTCCTTATTGTTTATTCTCTTATTTCTAATATTTCTAGTGTGTTTAACTTTTCCCCCTTACCATTAACATGTAGTATATTAAATTCTGTATTTCAATGAAAATCTGAAATTTGATGAGTTTTTAGATGGATAGAAAAACTAGAATCTACATAGTCCAACCGCCAACTTCTGTTATGTTCACTTAACCTTGTTTTAAAACTACGACCTGTTTGTCCTACATAAACTGAATTACAAATTTTACAATTTAATTTATACACACCATTTTTAACAAATCAGGCAGCTTATCTAGAATTATTAAAAATATTTCCCAAGCTTTTTTCAATGTAATATGCTGGCTTTTTTTGTTATGGGCTGTGATATCCTCCGTCAGAGGCCTCACCGACGTCGACCTGAAGGTCTTTTATCGCCCCAAGACATCCTACACCCACACAGTAATACCTGTCATCCATATGTAGGAACAGATGCTACCTATAGTATTGTCTAGGATGGTTTCCATCTCCTTCAACGGAGGGCCTAGAGAGTATAGCCTGGCTCGTCCTAACGCCTCACACTCTAAGAGAATGTGTTCTGCGGACTCTTCAGCCAAACCACATTTCCTGCAAATATTTTCTGCAGCAATCCCTATCCTGTGTAGGTGTTTTCCGAGGTGACAGTGGCTCGTTAAGAGCCTAACCACCCACCTCATGTTATCCCTTCTAAGAGAGATGAGTTGTTCAGCATGTTTCTTGCTTGGTCTAAGTAGCCTCTTTGCAAGTCTACTTGTAGTTGAATTTACCAGGCCCTATTCATCCCCTCCTGTATCCATGTATCAACCGCTGCTCTGGCATGTCCATAGGAGATCCCGAAGAACTTGGCTAATTCATCTGCTCTCTCATTTCCATCGATACCCGAATGGCCAGGAACCCAGCCCACAGTGGCCGTGTTCACCTGACTAAGCTTTATCAATGATTAGATGCAGTCCCATAGAATTATTAAAAATATTTCCCAAACTTTTTTCAATGTAATATGCTGGCTTACAAAGGTTTTTCTTTTCTAATAATTACTAACCTTGCTGATATAACTTATTCTACACCATTTTTCAGTGTTAACTATATAGTATCACTATAACTATTTGGAAAAATATATTTAGTAACATTCTTTTTCAATTTATTTTTTAACATTTTCTCAATTAAATTATTATAATAACCATTGTTAATGGCAAGCAATTTTACACAATTAAGTTATTCATGAAAATCTTTGGTGTTCATAGGAATGTTAATTAATTGATAGAACATACTGTGGAAAGCCGCCAATGTATGACTGATAGGATGTTGTGATGTAGCATGGGTAATGTTATCAGTAAATGTAGGTTTTCTAAATATGCTGAAAGAATGTTTACCATTTTTAATTTTTATGTTAAGGTCTAAAAAACTTATCTTATTTTCCTGGCCTATTTCCATAGTGAATTGAATCAATCACATCATTAACAAAATTTAAATAATTTAGAAATAGTTTAAGTTGGCGGTATAAACCTTCAAACAAACACAATATATCATCTACTTAACAATACCAATATTTAATTTTAGACTGAAAAGGGTTATTATCATTTAGAAATTTAGTTTCAAAATCGTTCATAAAAATCTCCGCTAATAAAAGAGATAATGGTGACCCCATAGCCAAACCATCTACCTGTTCATAAAACTTTCCCTGGAATTGAAAATAATTATGTTTTAAACATGTTTTAATTACATTTACTAACTCTTATGACAAAGCAGAGTCAACCTTAGAACTAAGTAACAAAGATTCCACATTTTCCAAACAGAGATTAATAATTGGAATTACTGGTGAATAAACTTTTCACATCAATGGATACAATTTTTGCATTCGGAGGAATGTGAACATCGTTAATCTTGTCTACCAAATCTAATGCATTCTTAAGACCAAATTTAGTTTTGAATTTTGAAATATCTTTCAAATAACTATTAGTGAATTTAGCCAAATTATATGATGGTGATTGATTAAAGGAAACAACAGGACGGATAGGGATATCAGGTTTGTGTAATTTAAATAATTTTTTTTGCACTAAGATTTTATTATTTATGTTTAATATCTTCAATATTTTAATATGGAATTTTCTTCTCTACTATAATTTAATTATTACTATCGTGAAGAGATCCAAAATCTAAGTAAACAGCTGTTCTCAGTTAGAGTTTTGAACTTTGCCATCACTGTTTAAGCCACCATTCGCACTGGCTCTGGCGAGCCCTTACTTTGACTCACTAATGAATTCATTGTGAATGTTTACTTCATACCTTTGTCAGCTAAGCAAATAACAATGGGAAACAGTCTAAAACATAAGGTTATGTCAGACCTTATGTTCAGCACCGCCAGCTAAAGATCTGTTAAACTACTCCTAAATTTGGTGAACGGAGAGTGTTAATAATGAGAGCTGGTTTTAAGTACTTCCGTTCAGTGGCGGATCTATGGGGGGAGCTTTCGGGCTGAAGCCCCCCCCCAAAACTTTTAAAAAATGTTTTGTAAGAAAATTTAAAGTTTGCTCAAAAGCACACAAGGCGTTTGCGGTTCCTTTACAGCGACTAGTGATGAAGACAATGACAGTGTTAGTTCTCAGACCATCACTCCAAGTCTCCAAACAAAAATTCCAACTGTGTCCCCGTCATTATTTATTCATCTCTAGCCAGTAGAACTTCTCTGAAATATTAAATGTACGATGTACTTAAAAATAAATCCTTTTCACATTTTTAATCTGCCTTTTATTAACTTTAATGTATTTCATTAGTAAATTAGTAAACAAAACATCCTGAAAACCTTTAATATGAAACACACGTTTTTACTCCATAAAACAACGTTAAACTACTGTTTTGGTCGCTTCATTATATGAAAGTCCTTTCACAAAATTTTCCCCTGTTCAGCCCCCTCCAAAATAAATTTCTAGATCCGCCACTGCTTCCGTTTAAAATATATATATATATATTTAGTAAACAATAAAAATATTTTCTTAAAATCCTGCAGTGAACTTCTACAAATCTATTATCTAAGTCGAGGATGGCGACTTTGTCACTGAAACGCATCTGCATTTGCACCAAATTAGTCGCCAACCTAGCTCTACTACCCTTCACCAACTTTTCGTTTGTATATTGGGGATAGTAAGATATAGGAATGACAGCTATTGTGCGGAAAAGACGAGCTTCATTACCTGTTCTGTTTAGTCAAGGTTGTGTTATATAGAGATTTTTTTATGGAACTGTTCCCTATTTTCTGCTATTATAGAATAAATAAAGGCATTTTGGATTCTGTTTTATTGCCTGCGGCATTAATTAAAGAAACAACCCAAACGAGTTTACCATTTACAGCTTGAGCAGGTGCTCAGATATAGTTATACTGCTTGTCCGAAAGAGTTATCCTATTTTTTTGCTGGCTTTAGAATAAATAATTAAAGATTTTATTCTTTGCTATCCCCTACGGCATAAACGAAACGTTACGATCAAATTTTCCGTTTCTATATTAGGCAGTCTCTGAGATATTAAAACGGGTTTTCTAGAAGAACCTTTCTTTTCACAACATTTTAAATGAAAAATAACACAATTAATTTTAGTGGTTACCTAAAACTTATAATCTATGCCAAATTTATTCTCCGTAGGATATTTTATAACAAAATACTAAAAACAAATAATATAAAAATATGTTTTCACAAACAATAATAATTTCAGACAACACACAGAAACTTAATGCATTTTTTAAATTAAACCAACACACAAAAAAAGAACTTTTATATACATTGAGTTAACTTTAACAGTATTTTGTTGATCGGAAGCCAGATCAACAAACAAGAATGTCGATCAACAATCATGATACTTTCGAGATCAATAATACAATGTTAAATTTAACTAAATTTTTCTTTATATATAAGTATATAAGACTTTTTTGTATGTGATTTTTTTGTTCTAAATTAATTAGTATAATAATTTCCTTTCTATTATAATTATAACTTTATATATAAACTTTCAAAAATGATCAACTATTAATATTAACTGACATAAGATCAACAACTAGTGTTATGAAAGAAAAAAATACATATATACATATTTGTATATATAATACATACAATATATTACATATATTCATAATATAAATATTACATATATATATATATATATATATATACATAATTGATATACATATCAGTTACAGTTCATCTCAATTTGGGCTATGTATAGACTTCAGACAGGGCTACATTATAAAAAGAAAGAAAGATGCAAAATTACGACCAACTTGTCAGCGACAAGACTGGTTAAAAATGTTGGCAAGTTATAATTATCATGAGCTGACAGGTGGAAGAAAGCGGACAGGGAGATCGTCAAACCGAACTTAGGGGAGAAGGGGAATTCTATATTTCATATTGTGCAATAATGTTAGGGATAATAACGGTTAGGGAAATGAATGGGAATTTCCTTCTGTAACCATAGTAGTTATGTATGTTCCGACAATAGCACATATTCAACAAACAATTTTTGATAAATAAATATTTAGCTTGAATTGTGAGGTAATATTAGATAGAATAAAACTAGAACACAAAATACCACAAAAATTACGTTTCCATAATCAAACACATTTCAACGACGTAGTCGCCATCCTCAGTGTTACGTGATCTACAACAACTAAACTATAAATTGTTGGCTTATATTCAATCTCTCAGTTATTTTGCAAAATATCCACCTTTTACTACTCTTGCGATTTTTGATGTAATAACATCTGTTATTATTACTAATTTTTTTTATTTTTAAAGGTACTATACGAACTGGTTGGTTTTTAAATCATTTGTTTCTTTTTTACGTATTTATTCTACAGTTCTATAAAAGTAGTCATTTTCCTTAACTCACAGAACTGTGTTAGTATTAATTCTAATAATTTAGAACTAAAGAGTACTTTTCATTGTGATATACATTTCGGGATCGAAATGTAAAGTGACTGAGTTATAATGTTGCTGATCCGGGCAAAGATTTTCTTTACTAACTTGAGAACAGTTTTAGTACTAATTCTAATAATTTAGTACTAAATAGGAACTAAATCGTGGTATAAGGTTCGGGCCCGAAATAAAAAGTGGCCGGACTACCATGTTACTGGTCAGGCCAACAATATTCTTTAATAACTCGAGAACTGTGTTATTATTATTTCTAATAATTTAGTACTTAGATACTAATCTTGGTATTAATTTCGGGAACGGAAAAAAATTTGCCAGGCCAGCGACATAAAGCTCATACAATAACTTTTGTAAATATTAAATAAAAGAAGGAAGTTTTCTAATTTTAATTTGACGCTTTGCAACATAAAGAATTTAAGAAATTGCTCAGCTAAGGGCGCCAGGTGGACTTAACTCACCAATTTTGAAAAGATAAATAAAATTACTTTGAATTAATGTGTTCCCAGGGTCGTGTTTCTTTTCTAAGTGTACTATCAGTGATTATCTGGTAAATAAGAAATCCTTATTTATTTTTCTGAAACTGAACATCTTTTTATTAAACACAAATTATTGAACAAATACATAAATCAATCATTAGATATTATGTCCTATTAATTGTAATAAAATTTTGTCTTGAAGAGACTTAAAAGCTTTAATACATGATTTTACTTTAATATAGTTGCGACTTCAATTAAAAATGATTCTATTATGAGAACGCTTTGTCTCATTTTAAGTTTAAATTTATGTTGAATTATTTTCTGAATTGAATTTAAAATTTTATATTACTATTTTGGAAAAAAACATTTATCTAAAAAGCACTTAAATTTACTAAACAAACAAAATATTAGAACATCTTAATTTTTTCTAAAAAACTCTACAATTAATCTTTTTTATACAACATGAATAAAATAATATTGTTTCAATTTTATAAAATGGTATTGGTATTGTCCGTTGTATATGTTACCACTTTGTAGTAATGTCTAAGATGGACATCCCTTTGTAACGTGAAGCCTCCTATACCCTATTCCACCAGCCGTGGCACCTAAAGGATTAGGAGACCCTTCCTCTCGCACACGCACTCACAAGCACCTTGGTCTGACTGGCCCGGCCAAGCAGATGACTCATACACTGGGGCGTCCAGTAAGCAATTGCTGATTTGATAAATCGTTAATTTTAACAAATTTAAATGGCATATTTGAAATCTTTGATAGATTTAAAAGAAAACGACACCAAACACGACATGATTATGACAATATAATGTATTTAAACGTAAGTATTAATTTTGTTGACGACACTTTAATTGGTATTTTTTATTTTATGACTAAAATAAGGACTTGGTGATTATAAAATGTTGAGATTTTTAATAATAAAAAAAAAATGTTCTTTCTACTTATAATAACAATATATGTGTGTTATATATTACTTATATGTGTGTTTTTTTTTTATTGATTCAGATTAAACACATTTGTCAAGTAGTTAAATCAGCTATGTAAATAACATTTGTAAAGAGTGTATACAACTTTGGAACTAAAAATTGAGCCATTTCAAGATGGCATTTGAGGCAAAATTTCGTGAAAACTGTTATAAATATGAAATATTTACAAGATAAATAAAATAAAGTTTTTAAGACAAATAATTATTAATGCATTGTTTTTATGATTGTCACATTTGCGTTTTTAGACTATTGCATCTATTTCTTATCAATATCACTATTATAATATAATGTTACTGTTTTTTAATGTTTTAAAGTTAATGTCTCTGTTTTTTTAAATATCTTTGTCACTATTATCCGATTATTGTAGTTGTAGCGTGTTTAAAAAAAGTTTATCTATGGCATCTATGTTCTATTATCATTATTGTATTTGTCACTGAAATTGTTTGTAAATAGTTTATGCCGTGATTAACAAATAAATAGAGTAAACAATTTTTCTGGTTCGTTTATTGTCTATATTTTTAAAACGTATAAATGTTACCTGAGTGTTAAGTGTGTCATGTAAATAATGTATATATACAATTTAATATTTGTTCTAATTATACTAGACTTTCTTTTTGATTATTTGTCAGATTTATTATTAATAAATAATAAACTTGTTTAACACTTTGAGTGCTAAGCCTCGAGAGGGGTACTATTATGTCTGACTACAATATGGCGGCATCAGGTAAGGGTTGCGTGTATAGCCGTGTGCGCCATAGGGTAGGTTAGTTCACTGTCCTGTTCAAGTCTATGACTCAACGCGTCTACTACCGCATATTTTTAAAATTTATTCTCATAATAAAATTAATTTTAATTAAATTTTTAATTTTCGGTAATCATTTTTACATGTTTTAGTGTGAAATTAACTTTTTCGGAATAGTAAAAATTTTTTGTACATAAAACACAAACACCTATAATTTATTCAAAATTATAACAATCAATTTTGAAATGATATTTATTGATTGTTATTTTATTCATGTATTTTTTATGAAGGGAGATACGGCGGTATGACAGAAATTACGACCTGTTTGTTATTCATTTGCTAACTACTTTTTAGCTACATAATTCAATCCTAAAATGATTACGCTAACAATGAGACAAACTTTCATTTTTTATGTCCTTTTACCTTAATATTATATAATACATTTTCATTTTTACCTAAATATGTTTTATTGGAACTTCATATCGGGAGAAAATAAAACAATGTTTTCGGTTATATTTAATTATTATATATTTAAAAACAAAATAAATAAAATACGATACTAAATTCTAAAAATAAATTCTAAACATACAATTAAAATTACAAAAATGATAATTTTTTATATTTACAATTGAAAAAAAAACTGAATTACTAAACTAAATTTACAATGCAAACATTTTTTTATTTTTATTTTGCTTATCCTATCTTACACTAAACTACCTACTCTATTTTTAATATATAAAACTAAATTAAACATTTTTTTTATATACATATTACACTTTTTATTTATTGTTCATGGTATTCCCGAAAACATGGCGCACACAAATGTGGCTCTTTGGGGCAGTCTGGGCAGTAGTATGAAGACTCCTTTCTTTTCCCAGACTTCAAACATACTACACATCGTCGAAAAAGTCGTTTGTTTTTGTCGTTCAGCGGTCTTTGTCGGGGAGCATGAAGAACCGTGGTTGTCTGTGAGGAAGGGCCGGGGGAAGGAACAAAGAGAGGGTTCGAAGGAACAGGGGGAATGTTGGAAGGAGCAGATGGAGAAGGAAAAGCAGGAGCTGTTAGGGACTTTACCAAATTTAGGCGGAAATCATAAAGGGACATTTTGGAACTGGGATTATCCCTTCTGAACAGGATATAGGAATTGGTAAGGATCAGATGAAAAATGTGAATGGCCACCTTCCTATACCATTTCATGCATTTACGCTCTATCGGATAATAAGCTAAGAGTTGATCCATGTGGTCGATTCCACCCATCGACTTATTGTATTCAGCCACCATTTCTGGTTTTTGAACTACACGTCCTCGTCGATCGGTAACATCGACCAGGTCTGGACTGAACTCTGAGCTTATCATCAGCACTTCTCGTCGATCATTCCATTTGAGAACGCAAATACCTGAATCGGAAAATAGGGAGGTGGTTTCAGATTTTTTCAACTTCTTGGAAACAACCTGAGGGGGGTTGTTTTTTCGGTTTTTCCGTAAGGTCCCAGTTACATAGGTTTTGCGCTCAAGGAGTTCATGTGCAAGTCGTACGCTATTATAATAATTGTCCATAAACAATGAATGACCAAAATCTAATTGACCTTCCATCAGTTTATGGACAACCATATCAACATGACCTTGCCCACCAACTTCTTGATCACCAGAACCCGAGTATACTATAAACCTTAGGACAAGACCTGAAGGTTCGGTGAGCATGTATAGTTTTATACCATACTTATGCCTCTTTCCCTTTAGGTAAACTCGAAAAACCAATCTCCCTCTCCAGAGGATCATGGATTCGTCAATACAGAGTCGTCTAGTCGGAGTCACAAGTTTTTCCATAATTTCATGAAAAAACTTGATAAGGGGCCTAATTTTGTATAGTCGGTCAGTCTCTGTTTGCGGAGGGCGGTTATTGTGAAAGTGGAGACAGTTTAGAATATTCATAAATCTGTCTCTACTCATCACACTTCGGACAAAAGGCAAGTTGAAAAGTTTGTCCGTTGTCCAGTAGTCTGAAATTCTGGGGAGTACCATGTTTCCCATGTGAATAAGTAACCCTAACCACATGGTGAATTCCTCTATGGTTAGGGTTTTCCACCTTCTAATTCGAGCATGGATACTCGCACCAGATTTCTTTGTTTCGGCAAAGTCGTTGGTCTCGTTCACAATTAAAGTTTTTAGTTCGGCAGTGAACAACATGTTGAAATATTCAATAGGTTGTTTGACAGTTGGTGATTGATTTAAGCCAGGGTTCCGGGTGAAAGGAATGTCGTCAAGGGATGTTCTATCTGCCGAAAAACTGTAAATGGGGCCTTGGGGGACAGTAAGTCTTTGTCTCGTATGTCTTTGTCGTCTAACATGTGTACCGACTTTTGTCTGGGTTGAAGAAAGGGTCAAAACACTTTCACCAGCAGACTCACTCGGCTGCAATATCTCTGAAACAAAAGAAAAGAAAAAAAGTGTAAATATTATGTGATATTTATGAAAATAACAATTCTGGAAATTTGAAGTCAAGGAAATATTGTTTTCAAATTTAATGATTTTGTTAGAAAAAAATATAATGTTAGCATAAAGCTTTTTACCCCAAGAAAAACATGAAAATTATTTTCAAAAATTACAATTGATGGTAAATAAATATCTGAATTTTGTTTACCTATTTCTATCGGGGTTGAGAAAGTCACCATATTGTCACTCGTTGGGTCGGTCGGCTGCAACAATTCTGAAAATAGAAAAATGAGTAAATATTATGTAATAATTGATACAAATAACTCTAATAATTTGAGTCTAAATAAAACAATGAAATCTTATTCTCAATTAAACTTTTTCGAATGATTTTGTTGGTAGAAATGTTAGGATAAATTTTGTAATGATTTATCAAAATATGTAATAATTGATACAAATAACTCTAATAATTTGAGTCTAAATAATACAATGAAATCTTATTCTCAATTAAACTTTTTCGAGTGATTTTGTCGGTAGAAAAAAATGTTAGGATAAATTTTGTAATATTTTATCAAAATATTTTTGTCAAAATATGTAATAATTGATACAAATAACTCTAATAATTTGAGTCTAAAAAAAACAATGAAATCTTATTCTCAATTAAAATTTTTCGAATGATTTTGTTGGTAGAAAAAAATGTTAGGATACATTTTGTAATATTTTATCAATATATTTTTGTCAAAATATGTAATAATTGATACAAATAACTCTAATAATTTGAGTCTAAATAATACAATGAAATCTTATTCTCAATTAAACTTTTTCGAATGATTTTGTTGGTAGAAAAAAATGTTAGGATAAATTTTGTAATATTTTATCAAAATATTTTTGTCAAAATATGTAATAATTGATACAAAAACTCTAATAATTTGAGTCTAAATAAAACAATGAAATCTTATTCTCAATTAAACTTTTTCGAATGATTTTGTTGGTAGAAAATAATGTTAGGATAAATTTTGTAATATTTTATCAAAATATTTTTGTCAAAATATGTAATAATTGATACAAATAACTCTAATAATTTGAGTCTAAATAATACAATGAAATCTTATTCTCAATTAAACTTTTTCGAATGATTTTGTTGGTAGAAATGTTAAAATAAATTTTGTAATTATTTATCAAAATATGTAATAATTGATACAAATAACTATAATAATTTGAGTCTAAATAATACAATGAAATCTTATTCTCAATTAAACTTTTTCGAATGATTTTGTTGGTAGAAAATAATGTTAGGATAAATTTTGTAATATTTTATCAAAATATTTTTGTCAAAATATGTAATAATTGATACAAATAACTCTAATAATTTGAGTCTAAATAATACAATGAAATCTTATTCTCAATTAAACTTTTTCGAATGATTTTGTTGGTAGAAATGTTAGGATAAATTTTGTAATTATTTATCAAAATATGTAATAATTGATACAAATAACTCTAATAATTTGAGTCTAAATAATACAATGAAATCTTATTCTCAATTAAACTTTTTCGAGTGATTTTGTCGGTAGAAAAAAATGTTAGGATAAATTTTGTAATATTTTATCATAATATCTTTGTCAAAATATGTAATAATTGATACAAATAACTCTAATAATTTGAGTCTAAATAATACAATGAAATCTTATTCTCAATTAAACTTTTTCGAATGATTTTGTTGGTAGAAAAAAATGTTAGGATAAATTTTGTAATATTTTATCAAAATATTTTTGTCAAAATATGTAATAATTGATACAAATAACTCTAATAATTTGAGTCTAAAAAAAACAATGAAATCTTATTCTCAATTAAAATTTTTCGAATGATTTTGTTGGTAGAAAAAAATGTTAGGATAAATTTTGTAATATTTTATCAATATATTTTTGTCAAAATATGTAATAATTGATACAAATAACTCTAATAATTTGAGTCTAAATAATACAATGAAATCTTATTCTCAATTGAACTTTTTCGAGTGATTTTGTCGGTAGAAAAAAATGTTAGGATAAATTTTGTAATATTTTATCAAAATATCTTTGTCAAAATATGTAATAATTGATACAAATAACTCTAATAATTTGAGTCTAAATAATACAATGAAATCTTATTCTCAATTAAACTTTTTCGAATGATTTTGTTGGTAGAAATGTTAGGATAAATTTTGTAATTATTTATCAAAATATGTAATAATTGATACAAATAACTCTAATAATTTGAGTCTAAAAAAAACAATGAAATCTTATTCTCAATTAAAATTTTTCGAATGATTTTGTTGGTAGAAAAAAATGTTAGGATAAATTTTGTAATATTTTATCAATATATTTTTGTCAAAATATGTAATAATTGATACAAATAACTCTAATAATTTGAGTCTAAATAATACAATGAAATCTTATTCTCAATTAAACTTTTTCGAATGATTTTGTTGGTAGAAAAAAATGTTAGGATAAATTTTGTAATATTTTATCAAAATATTTTTGTCAAAATATGTAATAATTGATACAAAAACTCTAATAATTTGAGTCTAAATAAAACAATGAAATCTTATTCTCAATTAAACTTTTTCGAATGATTTTGTTGGTAGAAAAAAATGTTAGGATAAATTTTGTAATATTTTATCAAAATATTTTTGTCAAAATATGTAATAATTGATACAAATAACTCTAATAATTTGAGTCTAAATAATACAATGAAATCTTATTCTCAATTAAACTTTTTCGAATGATTTTGTTGGTAGAAAATAATGTTAGGATAAATTTTGTAATATTTTATCAAAATATTTTTGTCAAAATATGTAATAATTGATACAAATAACTCTAATAATTTGAGTCTAAATAATACAATGAAATCTTATTCTCAATTAAACTTTTTCGAATGATTTTGTTGGTAGAAATGTTAAAATAAATTTTGTAATTATTTATCAAAATATGTAATAATTGATACAAATAACTATAATAATTTGAGTCTAAATAATACAATGAAATCTTATTCTCAATTAAACTTTTTCGAATGATTTTGTTGGTAGAAAATAATGTTAGGATAAATTTTGTAATATTTTATCAAAATATTTTTGTCAAAATATGTAATAATTGATACAAATAACTCTAATAATTTGAGTCTAAATAATACAATGAAATCTTATTCTCAATTAAACTTTTTCGAATGATTTTGTTGGTAGAAATGTTAGGATAAATTTTGTAATTATTTATCAAAATATGTAATAATTGATACAAATAACTATAATAATTTGAGTCTAAATAATACAATGAAATCTTATTCTCAATTAAACTTTTTCGAATGATTTTGTTGGTAGAAAATAATGTTAGGATAAATTTTGTAATATTTTATCAAAATATTTTTGTCAAAATATGTAATAATTGATACAAATAACTCTAATAATTTGAGTCTAAATAATACAATGAAATCTTATTCTCAATTAAACTTTTTCGAATGATTTTGTTGGTAGAAAAAAATGTTAGGATAAATTTTGTAATATTTTTATCAAAATATTTTTGTCAAAATATGTAATAATTGATACAAAAACTCTAATAATTTGAGTCTAAATAAAACAATGAAATCTTATTCTCAATTAAACTTTTTCGAATGATTTTGTTGGTAGAAAAAAATGTTAGGATAAATTTTGTAATATTTTATCAAAATATTTTTGTCAAAATATGTAATAATTGATACAAATAACTCTAATAATTTGAGTCTAAAAAAAACAATGAAATCTTATTCTCAATTAAAATTTTTCGAATGATTTTGTTGGTAGAAATGTTAGGATAAATTTTGTAATGATTTATCAAAATATTTTTGTCCCAAGAAAAAAAGAAATACGACAAATAAATAAATATCTGAACATTCCGTACCTATTTCTGTTGGCGTTAAAGTCACCGTTGTTAGAAGATCATCACCTGGGACCTCAGACGGTTGCAATAATTCTGAAAATATAAAAATGCGTAAATATTATGTAATAATTGATACAAATAACTCTAATAATTTGAGTCTAAATAAAACAATGAAATCTTATTCTCAATTAAACTTTTTCGAATGATTTTGTTGGTAGAAAAAAATGTTAGGAGAAATTTTGTAATATTTTATCAATATATTTTTGTCAAAATATGTAATAATTGATACAAATAACTCTAATAATTTGAGTCTAAATAATACAATGAAATCTTATTCTCAATTAAACTTTTTCGAATGATTTTGTTGGTAGAAAAAAATGTTAGGATAAATTTTGTAATATTTTATCAAAATATTTTTGTCAAAATATGTAATAATTGATACAAAAACTCTAATAATTTGAGTCTAAATAAAACAATGAAATCTTATTCTCAATTAAACTTTTTCGAATGATTTTGTCGGTAGAAAAAAATGTTAGGATAAATTTTGTAATATTTTATCAAAATATTTTTGTCAAAATATGTAATAATTGATACAAATAACTCTAATAATTTGAGTCTAAATAAAACAATGAAATCTTATTCTGAATTAAACTTTTTCGAATGATTTTGTTGGTAGAAATGTTAGGATAAATTTTGTAATGATTTATCAAAATATTTTTGTCCCAAGAAAAAAAGAAATACGACAAATAAATAAATTATCTGAACATTCTGTACCTATTTCTGTTGGCGTTAAAGTCACCGTTGTTAGAAGATCTTCACCTGGGACCTCAGACGGTTGCAATAATTCTGAAAATATAAAAATGTAATTAATAAAAAATCAAATTCTTATATAAAACTTTTTTTTCAAGTCAAAATAAATCAATGAAATCTTATTTTACGATTCAATTCTTAAATATTTTTTGTGAACAAATTTAGTTTAATTTTTTTTATTGATTTGTCCTATTATTTATATCCATGAAATTAAAGTGTGAATTTTGGAACATGTAACGATTATTTTTAATTTCAAGAAAAACAGAAAATAAAATAATGAAACTGATAATGACGTATCAATAAAAAGTAAATAAAAAATACCAAACTGGCGGGGAAAAATTATTGTAATTACCTTCAGAGATTTCCAAGTCCTCCTCGTCGGTGTCCCCAAACACGGATTCCCCCGAATCCAAATCCGAATTCCATCCTTCGTCACTTTCGTTTTCGAGGATGGAGAGCAGCTCTGCGGCATCTTCCGGAGAATAAAACTTTCGTTTTTTGAGACCCGATCGCCTTGTCTCAGACTCAGCAGACGTTGACGGACGAGAGTCGTCTCTCGTGTCAGCTGCTGAAGACGTTGAAGGTCGAGGGTCGTCTCTAGTCTCCACAGAACGTTTTCCACCTCTTGTACGAACCATTCTGGAAATGTTTCAAACACATACTATATATTATTTTCGGATTTATACAAAAATACTAATCATTCATAAGATAATGAAGAGGAAAAAAAAAAACATTTTTTAAAACTTGGTAATTTTTTTTCCATTTATTATTGTGACATCTCTTGTGATATGAATAAAAATGTTTAAAATAATTAAAATGAATTGAGATATATTCAAAACTTACCTTAAGTTGGAAAAAATGCACAAAAACGATGAAAAAGTATGAAATTTCAAATGGCTCTGCAACGGCTTCTAGCGGTTATTCTTCACGGCTCTTCGATCTTCACTTGTTGAAGGGTGTCTACTAACTACTCACGTAAAAATAAATGCTCTAAGCAACGACTAAACCCCCTCTTTTCCACCGAAAAGTGAATGTAGAAGGTGCGTGTATAGACGTGTGAGTCACTGGGAAGACCATTGTTTTGCGTGTATAGACGTCTGAGCACTGAACGTGTTAAAATCACAGAACTTTGCGTTTTTTCTAAAGAAACCTCTTAGTCCCTTAATTGTTATTGTAACAATACGGCATGTTGTTTGGACTCATTACTATGCATATATTAGCATAATCATGTCGAGTTTGGTGTCATTTTCTTTTAAATTTAACGAAGATTTTAAATATGCCATTTAAATTTTTTTAAATTTGTGTTTGATCAAATCAGCAGTTGCTTACTGGACGCCCCCGTGTATGAGTCATCTACCTGGCGGCCGGGCCAGCTGCGATTGTGTAGTTGACGTCAGAAATCCGCAATTCCTCGCATTTGTGCCTTGGTTGATCGTCTCCATTGGGAATTCACTATTTGTAAATTTTCATGTATTCTCTCTTTTCTATTCATTTAAAGTTCAGTTGAATAAAAGTCCACTATCTCTTTTATTAAAAACACATTGTTCTACAAAAATTGTACCTTTCCACACACAAAAATACGTCTGTCCAGCCCAGACGTCTACTTCTGACCGTTTTTAACACATTTTTAAAGTTTTACTCACATCACATATGTCTTAATCCCTTGAACGTTCCTGACCAACTATTTAACATTAATTACATTGTTCACAAAATATTTCCAATCAAAAGTACGTCTTACCAGGTCAGACGCCGGCTTCCAACTCTCACAAACACATCTGATCATTTCAAAGGTTCCCTTCCAACTGTTTCCACGCATGCTTGCTTTTTTACACGATGCTAGCACAGGGTTCACATTTCTGGTCCCACGGACACTGTCCAAATCATTTTGCTTGACAACAAGCATAATCTATTTTCACAAAATAATATCTCACTTCAATATTTATTCTATTCTAAAACTAAACATTATTTTCTTTAAATTTATATTTTGGAAATCTATTTTAATTTTTCTTTACCTTGTTTTAAATATTTTTTTATAGACATTAATTTGACTTACGTCATATTTCTTTCAAACCAATCATAAAATCCCTTTTTTCCCTATTCAGCGAATATTTTAATATTAAAGCTAAATTTAAAAATTGAGTATTACACTTTTGAAAAAATAATAATTTTTATTTAGAATGAAATTAATGTTTTAATGATTTATTGTAATCAGATTAAATACATTACAAACATTATTTGTTTTGAGCTAGCTTTCTGTCACCTCAGAGGTACGGTGGGGAGAATCATCCAGCATCATATTCAGTTATGGTATAATTAGTTATTGTCGAATGATCTAAATAGGCTTAATTCCGATAAGGTGATTAACCAATATAACATACTCTCAAACTCTGATAAAATTAGAACACCTTTTCTTTACGTAACCTTTCCTATATATATATATATATATATATATATATATATATATATATATATATATATATATATATATGTGTGGTTTTATTCAACTTATTCAATATTTACTGATGGACTGTGTATATGCGAGCTATCATTAAACCTTATTTTTAATGTTTTATATATTACATAATCACTAAAGTAACACCAAGAGTTAAGCCTTTAAATCTTGGGTCTTTGTCCTACTATACACACCACAGTACTCATACTGACGAAGGAAGCTACACTGTAAGAATATATGTCCTACATTCCCTATAAACAAATGTAATAAAAATTTTTCATTTAAAATTGCATAGTTACTATCATTCCGTGATTAGTGCATAAAGCATGTGTGGTATGTAGGTATGGTCCTTTAGGAGCACATTTTGTTTTTCATACAACCATATGTGTGTCTATGTATAAATGTCCTATAAAATAAAAAGTTTTAAACAAACATTACATTTTCTAAGACCTAAATTACACGCCCTAACAGATTTCTACCTGTATAAAATATGTATTAGCACAATGTTAAAATATAATAATGAGGATCGTATAGTAAAAATAATGTTAATAATTTCAAATACACACAAACTAATATAACAAAATCACGTATGTGATGAATCCGCTTTATTGCTAGTTTTTCTGTCATAAAATAATAATAATAATAATAATAAATATGTACAGATGACACTCTAGCGGCCTTTGTTCAAATTTGGTTCTTTATATAATAACATGAAATGGTACATCAAGAATAAAAATTATGAAATTAAATGTGGGACTACTTTTAACAATTATAACTGAGTTTGGCATAGATAACCGCCAAAATAATATTTATTTATTTTTTTTTTTTTGAGCAAGACAACCTGTGAGTTGTTCAGTCAGTTTTGTAACTATAATTTTTTACACTGAAATAAAATTCAGTGTAAACAATATAAAAGAAGCTAGTACAGCTCGTTTGACCGAACTATAATTTTGTCTTTTCTTTTCTCTTAAAATTACTTTCATTACTTTTGTCAATTATAAATTCGAAAATTGTTAATCAAGGCTAAACAAAAAACACTTCCTTTTCAAAATTATTAAATCTTGCCTCTATTAAATCTGCTTAATTTCAGATTTTAGGTTGTTGTTCATTTTATTTTATAAACCTATTCATTCAATTAATACCACTTCTATTTTCTGTATTTATATATGAAACCATGTATTTCAGTGTCAAATGGACCTTTTAGGATCCATCTGAGAGCTGGGTAAGTCATAAAGAAATTCTTTATCCCTTTTTAAATATCTTGTACATCTACAGTCATTGGGGGCCAGTTGCATCTTCCAAAATATCACCCCCCCCCCCCCCCCGACTGTGGCAGTAGTATACATATCCCTATACTGTATTTACAGGGTCTTTCAAAAGTAAATTATAATTTTATTTTGTCACAGTATTATTATTTTTTAACATACGACCCACTATAATACATTATTATCTTTTAAAACTAATAGGATTTCATAGAAAAATATAAAAATGAACTAAAATTTTTACAATGACGCTTCACTTAGGATACTAGCATAAGTATCAATGTGGTCACCATTATGTTCTAGTACAAGCAGTCGGCAAATCTCATGCTATCAATGTCAATCACTGACTTTGAACTATTGAGTCCTTTAGCTCTTGAATGGTTGTAGGCTTTGTGTGGTATACAATATCATTCAAATACCCCCAGAGCCGTAATAATAATAAATAAGTTCATAAGAATAATGTCTGGGGATCTTGGAGGCCACGGCACAGTGCATTGCCTTCCAATTACTTGATTTCCAAAGGTTTGTGCTACCAGCTCTTTTACTGGATTGTAAATCTATGGATATGAGCAATATTATGTTATTGCAGTTCTGATATCACGTTATCCCGAAACATATTGAAATAACGTCCTGTGATTGTGACTGTTATCACTCCAAATTTCATCTAATGAAATTTGAGCTAATAGTAAAGGAAAATTTAGGTCTTTAAGGCTTATCAGTATCTTTAATTTCGAATAACGTTTTGTTTTTATAAGGATACATTCTCAGTTGCCTTCTAAGGATATGGCATACTGTTTTGTTACTGAGATGAAATTTTTGAGAAATTTTCTTAACACTGATTTTACCATTCTCAGTGTTATTTGCCATAACAATTGTTTCATATACAATAAGACTTCAGCAATAACAACATTGTATTTCACAACTGAAGGTCTTCATTATTTCTTCCTATCTTCAACAAAACCAATGGTTTCAAAATTTTTTATAAGCTCTCTATGGATTTCTGCACCTCTTAACCCTGCTGTAAAGTTTCCACCACATTCATAATGACACTGAATAAGTCCAGTGCATGTTTGTAATGTTAAAGACATTATTTAAGAAAAAATAATTACAGTTATTAGCCTACAACTTAAAACAACTCCAAGCCTACATCTTCAAAACATTATGTTTTAATGTGTAATTGTTGTTGTCAAACAAACTCATTGCTATGATAACAAGCCAACAGTTAGCAAAATAACAGATGGTTTTTTTAATAAATCTCAATCTTCAAAAAAAATCTCTAAAAGTATCTTTAGGGTTCAGCAAAAGTTAGTTTCACCACAATCATTTTAAATTGCAACGTTTGAAAGAATTTTGTAGCATAGCCTATAATATGGTAATGGTTTTAAAGAATTTCCAATTTTGTTCTTTTTACAAAAAATTTACCTTTATTGTTTATATAGTTTAGTGGTCATTATAATTACTGCAGGTCTGTGATCCTGGTTATGATTATTATAGTTTTATGTTTAACTATTTAAACATGAATTTATACTATGCATTAAGTGTTACTTTATAAATATTTTTTGTAATTAATAAAATTTACTTTTGTAGCTCAGCAAAGAATATGATGAGGAACAGGACAAAGGTGGGAATTTTAAAGGATCGTTTAAAAATTCTCAAAACAAAAGAATGCCTACTTTCAGAACACCCAGAAAACTAAAAAATATTACGGAGGAAGATTTGAAAAAAGTTGCAATGAATGTCTCAGTAAAAATCAAACATCCCGATGGGACTACTTGCCACCAATGTAGGTAAATATGTAGATTTATTGGACAAAGCTTGAATTGTCTCTGTGCATTTCAATAAAAAGGATTGTTATAGACATCTTAAAAAAGTATGTATTCAATGTATATAAAATTATAATGTTTAGTCGAACATATACAGACCAGGTTGTCTAACAAGTGGGAAAATCCAGGAAATCAGGGAACCAAGAATATTGTTATTAATCAAGGAAAGCTAAGTTTTTTGTATACACTACAATACAAAGTATTTCTAAAATTTTTATATGTTGAAATGACTTCTTTATCATAGAAGAACACAAGAGTATTTGGAAATTTTCGATCTACAGTTTACATTAGGCCCATTCACCCTGACATACAATTTGAATCCAGCTTGGTCATATTGTGATGTAGTAGTAACAGGATGGATGCCATGAATGATGGTTGATGCACAATTTTTTTTATCACATACTAACCTTTTGTTCATATTATTCATGCAAATTATTATTATTAGCAGGAATGACCAGTGACTTTAATTAAATGGTCCTTTGTAAAAGTTAAATAATTTTGAAGAAAATGACGTTTTAGATTTATTTTAATCTTTGGTCGAGAAGATTTTGTATGTTGAAGAATAGTAGAAAATTGACCAAGTAAAAAACTGGAACGAAGAGTTAGTTTCCCAAAGGAGAGCAGCTCGACTGAAACAACACCCCATCTGTACCCCAGGGCAAAAGATGGAATTAAAAACCTGTGTAATACCAAGTATAATATGTGAATGTGGAATGCGAAGAAATGATTGAATACGATTTATACTACTGACCGAAGTAGAGTGTGCGCCACTTTAGATCCAACATGGCGGCTGGGGGATGGTGGGGGTAACCACGTGACCTATGGTGGCCTCCCCCTCCCTATAGACCCCTCCCCTTTGCCCCTCCCTCTAGGCCCCCCCCTTTGCCCCTCCCCCTTGCCCCTCCCCTTGGCCCCTCCCTCTAGGCCCCTTCCCCTTCCCCTGTCCACCATCTACCTGTGACGTAAATTATTGTTGTCAACACACACATGACGTCATACACTTAACTTTTTTAATACTAGTGGGATTCGAACCTGTGAAGTTCGGATTTGAAGGCGGACACGCTACCGACTGAGCTATCGTGCATAGTATTACTAGTTGCATATTTAATGCGGTATATAAGCCGCCATGTTGGATAAGTACATTTGTTAAACACCAGTACATTTCGTAGAAGTTCGGACACGAACCCTTACCGTAAGACATGTAAACGTTAACATGTAAAATTTCAAAATTAACATTAGAATAAAAATCTGTCAATGCATGATTTTTTAAATGGTTAGAAAAACTAGAATCATTATAACCTAACCGCCAACTCCTTTCATGCTCACCTAACCTACACTTAAAACTACGGCCTGTTTGGCCAACATAAGCAGCATTACAAATACTACATGTCAGTTTGTACACACCACTTTTTTGCATTTTGTCTATTTTATCTTTGGAATTTACCAACATCTTTCCCAAATTTTGTTTACAATAATAAGCTGGTTTACAGTGTTTTTTCTTTTCTAAAACTTTACCAACTGCATAGCTAACTTTACCAAAATAGTTAATTCTAAGCCACTTTTGTGTGGAATTATTAGAATTGACTATTGGGAAAATAAAGGATTTAGCCTTATTTTTTAATTTTCTTTTTAACATTTTATCAATGAGATTAACCTCATAACCATTATTAATGGCTATTTGTTTAATACAAGCTAGCTCAGTATAAAAATCATCATTAGACATAGGAATATTAATGAGGCGATACAACATACTATGAAAAGCAGCCAATTTATGATTATAAGGATGTTGTGATGTAACATGTATAATGTTGTCACTAAATGTAGGTTTCCTAAAAATGCTGAAATTATGCCTACCATCAATGATTTCAATTGTAAGATCTAAAAAATTAATATGATTATTCTGTCCTACTTCCATAGTAAATTGTATCGCCGAGTTAATAGAATTTAAATAATTTAAAAAACACTCAAGTTGGCGGTCAGTACCTTCAAATAAACATAAAACATCATCTACATATCTATACCAATAATTAATACAATGCTTAAACTTGTTATTACTATCAAAAACTATAGATTCAAAAGTATCCATAAAAATCTCAGTTAACAACGGAGATAACGGAGATCCCATTGCTAACCCATCAACTTGTGCAAAAAACTTATTTTGAAATTGAAAATAATTTTGTTTAATACATACTTCAATTATATTCATCAATTCTATAGACATACAAGGATCAACTTTAGCTCGATCTAACAAAGATTGCACACCAGTCAAACAGTCATTGACCGGAATACTAGTAAATAAACTTTTTACATCAAATGACACAATTGTGGCGTTAAGGGGGACTTTGACATCTTTAATCTTATCCACCAAATCCAAAGAATTTTTTAAACCAAATTTAGGTTGGAACCTAGAAATGTTTTTTAGAAATGTGTTGGCAAATTTAGCTACATTGTATGAAGGTGACTGTACAAAGGAAACTACAGGGCGGATGGGAATATCCGGTTTGTGTAGTTTCATAAGGCCATATAATTTAGGAGCCAAACTATTCATAACAGGTAAAGTTTTAACATGAGCCTGACTAAAAATGCAATTATTTTGTGCTAACATAGATTTAACAATATTACTATTTTTCTTAGTTGGGTCCTTTTTTAACTCCACAAAGGAATTGGTTTTTAATAAATCTTGAACTTTACTGCTATAGACCTCTAAAGGTAAAACCACAATGGAATTACCCTTATCTGCTTTAGTAATAACTAGATAATTATCCAATAGCTTAGACTTTATGTTCTTAATGACAACATTTTCATTATTATTAAATTTTACATGTTAACGTAAAAAGTAGAAAATTAAATGTTTTGGAAATTTTAGAAATTAAGAGACTTTTGTGTAATGATGATAATCTAGTTTTAAATGATCAAACGGAATTTTTGTCATTTTCTCCTTTACTTCAACCTCTATTCAAGGTTGGTTAATACATGTGTGAATGACCTGTGGGGTTTCCCCGGGGTCTTTGTGCTTTGTTTGTTAACGGGAATTTCCTGCCTTTCTCAACCTTTTATAATAGTTATGGTGTGCTTTGTATTTAGTCTTGTAAGAGCCTCGTCAATGCCGTAACTGGCGAAACCATGGTCGGCTAGACCAAATAAATTATATAATTTACAAAAGAAAAATTGTGTTTTATTTGTTAAAATGGAATTCTATCAAGTACCGTCGGTCATCAGTGTAAACAATATAACCTATGTCTATTGTATGAAAGGTTTCCTACTTTTGCCTAAACTTATGTTCACCACAGCCTATTTGTATCATATACCATACCATACTTGTATCTAAAACCTATCACCAAAGATAGTAAACCTAACCTATTATAATGTATGAAAAGTTTATATTACTACTTTTGCCAAAACCTATGCTCTCCTCTGAGGTATATAACAAAATACAGAGTAGTGTCCACAGCTGGTACATTTAATGTGTTATATATTTATATAATGTATTAAGATAGTTAACCTAACCTATGTCTATAATAATGTATGAAAAGTTTATATTCCTACTTTTGCCTAAACCTATGTTCACCACAGCCTACTTGTATCATATAACAGCTGGTACAATTAATGTGTTATATATTTATATAATGTGTTATATATTTATATAATGTAGTTTCCTCCGTTGGCTACCAGGTACTCTAAGATATACAACAAAATAAGGAGTAGTGTCCACATTTAATGTGTTATATATTTATATAATGTGTTAAGATAGTTAACCTAACCTATGTCTATTATATTGTATGAAAATTTTATATTCCTACTTTTGCCTAAACCTAACCTAACCACCGCCTACTTGCACCATATAAGTGTTACACCTAAAACGACCAAAGAGAGTTAACCTAACCTATCTCTATTATAATGTATGAAAAGTTTATATTCCCACTTTTGCCCTAAACCTATATTCACCACAGTCCACTTGTATCATATATATATATAGTTCGACGAGCATGACATTTCTGCCGCCGCGGCGAGAATAGCATGCACGTAGATGAAAGAAGGCAGAAAAGTCGTGCTTGTAGATGACACGGCAGGAATGTTATGCTCGCAGATAAACTTTCTGATTTATACTTATTTATTTACCATTACGTTATTTAACTTTTTATTTTTTATTTATTGTTTTTTTGGATTATATTAATTTCATGCTGATATTACTTGGGAAAAAAATTGCGTAAAATTCCATATTCTTATTCGAATTAAAATTAAATAATAAAAATTTAACGTTCACGTACTTATTATTTAAAAAAAAAAGTCGTTTAAATAAATCACTTTTTGAATTTGTTTTATTAATTACTGTCATTAGATCAAAAATTCAGTTTTCTTTCCTTTAAAACTAATTATCCTATAATTTACATTCATAACAAGAAATTATATACTATATTCTTTAGGCCTATATATATTTATTAGAGTTTGGTTTACCAAAATTACTTATATAAAATTACTTCCAACATTGAATATATATAATATATATCTAATATTTTATTTCAAGTCCATAATTTTAACCTTCGAAAATGTATTAAATAAAAAATAAATACCAATACTATTAAATAAATGACTTAATTTGACCATAAATAAAAAATTAGTTTTTTTTGTAATATAAGGCAAGTGTTATACAATATAACAATGTCTATAAAATAAAAACTCCACAATAAAATAAAACCTATACAATAAAAACTCCAGTTTGTGATATTTATTTTTTTTAATTCTAAGCAAGTGCGAAATGAAATTATTATTTACTAACCCCATTGTACTACTGGCCTAGCCTAGCCTACTCATCACAACATTTTACAGTAGGCCTAATAACTTTTGAATGCATTTGACAGGATTTATTTAATATAGTGTATACAGTATAAGTACATCAATTGAACCACTGAGTGGAAAAAGGGAATAACTCACTGGAATACAATTTTTCAGGAAACTAAAAAAACTTCGTAGTAATTGTTATAGTCTAGTTATAAAAAAACTTTGCACATGAAAAATGTTTATCGCTACATGGACAATGATTATACATTACCATTAGAACATTTTATTTTACCTTATCCCCACAAGAATATTTTAAGTTACATTTTTAAAAGTTATTCCCTTTTTCCACTCATTTAGTAAATATTTAGGTTTTAATTTTTTAAATGCTTTTTTTCAAATATTTTTAATATATAAATAATTTAAAAGGTAAGCTTCATCAATAACAAACTAAAAAAAAATTCAAATATAAATTTATTGATTCATTACGGTATTTGTCAAATTTAACAATTTTTTTTTGTCGGTAGTTACAAAAGAAATCTTATTCATCATCTTCTGTTCCTTCTTTAGTCTTCCATGATAAAATTTTTGTATAAAATTCCCTAAATTATTTACCCATGCCATTTTATTATTTGCCCAACCCAGCCTAGCCATTACAACATTTTACAGTATTAACTTTTGAATGCATTTGACAGGATTTTTTTAAAATAGTGTATACAGTATAAGTACATTTTTAAATATTTAAATTATTTACTAACGCCATTGTCTTACTTGCCCACCCCAGCCTAGCCATCACATCATTTTACAGTGTTAACTTTTGAATGCATTTGACAGGATATTTTTTAATATAGTGTATACAGTATAAGTACATTTATAAATATTTTAATTATTTCTAACGCCATTGTACTACTTGCCCAGCCCAGCCTAAACATCACATCATTTTACAGTGTTTATTTTTGAATGTATTTGACAAGATATTTTTTAATATAGTGTATACAGTATAAGTACATTTATAAAAATTTAAATTAATTTCTAACGCCATTGTATTACTTGCCCAGCCCAGCCATCACATCATTTTACATACATTGTTAACTTTTGAATGCATTTGACAGGATATTTTTTAATATAGTGTATACAGTATAAGTACATTAATAACAATTTAAATTATTTACTAACGCCATTGTCTTACCTGCTTAGCCCAGCCTAGCCATCACATCATTTTACAGTGTTAACTTTTGAATGCATTTGACAGGATATTTTTTAATAAAGTGTATACAGTATAAGTACATTAATAACAATTTAAATTATTTACTAACGCCATTGTATTACTTGCCCAGCCCATCCTATCCATCACAACATTTTACAGTTTTAACTTTTGAATACATTTGACAGGATATTTTTTTATATAGTGTATACAGTATATTAAAAAAGTGCACACGAGCATAATTCACATATATAAACAAAAACAAACAAATTAAAGAATTAAAATAATAGAATTAATTTGTGTGGCTGTTTCACCGATAAATGTGACATCATCAGGTGAAAATTACACGACATTACACAACACAATATATGTACACCAACCATTATATGTACACTAACACAAACATTGGACACAAAATTGGCTTCTTTTCTAGAACGTCAAGTTATTAAAATTTAAATGAAAATGACCCATCTTCTTGCTGCTTTGACAATGTTGAACAGAAACCAATCTAAATGTCCAGTGTTTGTGTTAATGTACGTAATTTGTTTAATGTTCTGTAATTTTCACCTGATGATGCCGCAATGATCGGTGAAACAACTGTAATGAGAAACATGAAGAAATAATACCAAAGGCAATCTTAAGATCTTTACACTGTCATAATGTATAAGTATATTAAGCAATTCGGGGGCATGACCGGAAAAATATTATTTTTACGCCTAAAAGCTGAACGCCATTGTTGGGAGTTTTGAGCCGCAGCACAAAGCTGTTATTTAGCCGAACAAACTGTTTATACAAAATTAACTTATTTTTATATCTTATGTAAAAAGTAAATGTATAAATTCATACTTTAATAAAAATCATACTTTCGGTCCACTATATGAAAGCTATAAATTTTAACAAAATATATGTTTATCTAATCTCTGACCATTAGTCTATAGCCATTTACGTTAATGAACAAACGCAACACGTCTACATATATTCAGCGTATGTCTGTCTTGATCTACTTCATTAACATAATTTCCTCTATATTAAGTTTATGTGAGAAAGTAAAAATAATAATAATTTAACTCTGAAGAAAAGAGGGAGTTTGTGAAAACAGCTGTTCTCTACTCTGATAATACTGGACTAAATTTACAATACCCTGTGTTTATAGAGTAACTATCTGACAATACCAGACAATACATAACCTATTTAAAGCAAACAAACTTTACAACTCCAAACCACTTGTCTAAAGATACACACTACTTGACATACGTTTCATGACTGTAGTTTATATTGACTGTAGTTTTATAGTAATACTTGTAATTATATTGACCGCATTTAAAAAAACAATAACTTCAAATCATGGTCGCTACATCGGACTATCTCTGCAACTGAATGTGACTTAACGTCGATGGTACATTTTTTATTCACATTTTGTACCGAACTACACTACCTGACTCTACACTTTCTACTATCTGTTGTTTTCTTTCTCAAACGATATTGAATAAATATTGAAGACAAGGCTGATAAGTTATCTGTGAAAAGTAAAATGGGTTAAAAATCAATCTGTACTCCGTGATTTTATGGATATGATTACTGATGGTCTGAATAGAAAGAAATGGGGAGTGGAATTTTACTGGAAATTACAAAAGTCATTTATGTTGATGTAACCGTATTGATTGCTACTATAAAAATGACATATTTATACATCTTTTACTTGCCTGAGCAATATTATATGAACTATTCAAGTTTACAACTGTTTCGCCTGTTTGTCAGGCATCATCAGAACAAAGGAAAAGATCTATACATATATCATTACAAAGACTTTTGATACGGTTAATGCAATCTTTTAAAATAAATTATGTAATTCTGCCATGAGAGGGGTAATGTTTAATTGGTCTTAAAGTTATTTAACTGGAAGGAAACCATCTTTGAAAGGAAATTGAGTTTTATAAATAGCTTTATTATTATTAAATTGCAGTCTATTACTTTTGTGTTTCCATACCTATGGAAATTCAGCACTTCTACCAGTTATGATTTGTTGAAACCAAATGAAACCATTGTTCTACTATTACTTAGTTCATAAAACTTTTTTTTTGCTATTTAACAATGGTATATTTATAAATGGTTTAGAAGGGATTAAGAATTTGTTTTGGAACATGTTTAAATTTTGCATGTAACAAATTTCGTTACATTAAATTTTTACAAAGCGGTCGTTAAATCTCGCTCATCTTCCCATTAGGTCTCTCTTAACCAAATCTTGTTTTTTACTGACCCTGACGTTACTAGCCATCAAGGACTAGACTCTGTTCTATCCATTAAAAATATTAGTTTCTTCCGATAAATTTCCGTATAATCTAAGCGATTATGAGTTTTTTTTTTTTTGTTTTTTTTTGTCTGATTCTGATTCTAAGTGGAAGTTTAAAATTTGGATATTTCTTTTAAGAGGTTGTATCATTCTTGTCTGATAATTTTCCTATTTGAACTGTTTAATATGGATTAATTTTGAGGTGGGAAATTTTTTTTTTTTTTCATGCCGGGAAATAATTTTAATTATAATTTTCTTCTTGCATTCCTAGGCCTACCAGTTGATGGTTGAATATTGAATCGGAGTTGATTTTAATGTCCGCTAGATTTCGTGTATGTCGCTCCTTCTTTGAATGACATTCCATAATATCTGCTCTGCATATATTTTCACTGAATGCGTTCCGAATTGTTTCGGATCTCTGCCTTTTTAAGTTTAAAAGTTATTTAACTGTTCCGTGACTTTTGACACTCTGAATATAAACAATACATATAAACCTACAATAAATATACCCTCTTTGGTTATTTGATGGATATAATAAATACAAAATGATATTAATATGTTGATTAGGTATATTGTATGAGTGAGTGTGTGTTGTGTATGTGTGAATGACCTTATGGATGTTTACACACATATTAATGTGGAAAACTAAATTATGATACATTGTAATGTTATTGAATTATTGTATACAGTAGCCTATAAGTACAATAATAAATATTTAAATTATTAATTTCGAACGCCATTGTATTACTTGCCCAGCCCAGCCTAGCCATCACACCAACGCTCTAAATTTGAGCATACATAGGTTATTGAGATAAGTTATTGACCATTTTGAGTTTTCCAATATTCTGCTTTATTTGTTCAATAGCTACATAAATGGTATAAATAGATTTATACTTTAAAAACTTTGAAATATTTTCCAGGACTTTAACGTTAGGTACTTTGTTGTGCTTCCCAGCTCTGCCTCATCTATTTTAAATTTGGTACTTTTTTTAAAATTCCTTACCTATATAACACCTATATACATATAGAACTTGTAGTTTTATATATCGAACTTTACCGACGAAAGTAAGCTGAGTCAAACTAAACAAATCTGACAACGTCGCAACCATGTGTTCCTAACCGTTGGAGTGTTAGGTATTTTCCCGCTGTACAAAAACATACTTATAGTACAGTACAGGTATTGCAATAACAAAGCGGGAGTACCGATAGAGACCAGGTCAAGTCCCCTCGCACGCACGCACCCTCACACTCTGCGTACAAGGGATTTGGACCGTCCTTCCTTCCAACCCTATGAGTCACCTAGTGTACAGTACGTGAGTACGACCGTTTAACTGTGCGCGCAGGCTGGTGGTTGGGTTGAAAGGCGAGAGGGGGTGCGGGGGCTCTTTTCTAAAAACATAGGGTTTTCAGTCGAAACCTTCGTTGCCGGTGATAGATTTATAGACCCTCACTTTCACCGTCCATCTGCTGGGCTACCTGACCCATTTTGTTTTGTTACATCTTAACCCTAGATTACTACTCTTAGTTCATTGTTATGTGATCACTATTCATTCATAAATTTTACTACATTCTGTTTTTATTTTTATTATTATTTATTAAACTTTACTTTACTGTTGACTATTTTTTATATTAAATCCTTTATTGTTTTTTAAAATATTTAACAATGAACTCCTACATAGTTTAACTGTAAAAAAATGTTTTTTACCACCACTACAAGTACGTTTTACAAAGAGCGGGTCGTAAATGCACACATGCATTTTTCATATTGGAATCTAATGTTTATTTTAATTGTTAAAACAAAGTCTATTAACATAACTTACACTTATTTATAAATAAATTTAATTCTTGACTATATTGTTTTTATATTATTAGTTTTTAGTGTTGTAAATACTTTATTGTGTAAATAGTGATTTTAGAGTTCAAAGTGTTTGATTTAGCTACTAAGTGTATATTATTCACTGCAACGAATGTGATTCTCAGTGAAGACATGACTCTAATTTTGGCATTTTTGGCATTCTACCTAATGAACTTATTGTAAATCATTTTTCTATTTTTATATAAATTAAACACTTATAAATGATGTATTTTATAAATATCCGATTAATTTTTCCAATAAAATAACATTTATATTTTTTTCCGATTTTTTTCCAAGAATTATTATTTTTTTAAAACGTACTTGTAGTGGTATTAAAAGACATATATTTACAGTTAAAATATGTAGGAGTTTATTGTTAAATATTTTTAAAAACACTTAAAAACAATAAAGGATTTAATATAAAAAAATTGTCAACACTAAAGTAAAGTTTAAAAAAAAAAAAAAACAATAAAAATAAAAACAGAAAGTAGTAAAATTTACGAATGAATAGTGATCACGTAACAATGAACTAAGAGTAGTAATCTAGGGTTAATTCTTGACTAACGTGTTACGTTTTAATTTAGGTTGTTGTAGCCACACCTGAATATTTCTTATTTAAATGTACAGTATATATAACTTACTGTCCCCTTAACATGAGTTAACATATCACGGATTTTTGCAACAAATGCTGCCAACATTGTCTTGTCCCCAACATTTTCCCTTCTTCTATACTCTCATTTTTGTTATCTCCCTAAATCTCTATCTGCAATAGGCATAAAACATTTGGTTTATTTTAGTTTAAATCGATGGAAAATAAACAATTAACATCAAATTTTGTATGACGATTTTTTCTATAGACTTGTGGGTGGAAACACACGATAATATTTTAACTAGACTTTTTTTCTATAGATAAAAAACAATCTAGATTTTTTAATACCATATTTAATAAATTAGATAATTTATCGAACTATTAAACGCTATTACGCAATTTACCCAGCGCAACATTAATATTTTGTTTGACCGTTTGACCGATCACCATGAAAATTGGCAAATACGTGTTTTTTTTCATGGAGAAGAATTTTACCTAATTATTATAAAAGCCATCATGTTACTTACCCAGTCTAACATTAATACTAAGACACTGTTTGACCGATTAACATGAAAATTGGCACACACATGTATTATTTCATGTATAAGGTTGTAATCTAATTATTATAAACATCATCATGTTACTTACACAGTCTAACATTAATACTAAGACAATGTTTGACCGATTAACATGAAAATTGACACACACACACATGTATTATTTCATGGAGAAGGTTTTTATCTAATTATTATAAACATCATCATGTTACTTACCCAGTCTAACATTAATACTAAGACACCGTTTTACCGATTAACATGAAAATTGGCACACACATGAATTATTTTAAGGAGAAGGTTTTTATTGAATTACTATTGGTTTAACCCGGCTTCGTCCGGGACTTCTATCATATGTTATTCACCAATAAATGTTGAATATGATCTTGATTTCAAAATATTCGCAAACCCGTCTGCTAGCACCTAATTGAAGAATCATGCGCAAGACCCTAAAAATGATAGTAATAAGTTAAATAAAGTATTTTTACAAAGTAGAAATTTACTCAGTAACAGTAATTTTTTTCAGAAGATCCGGTGCTATAGTATTGTGTGGTAGTTGGAATATAAAGAGATAAACCTCAAAATATAAGAGGTAAAAGCTTTTTATTGAAAAAATTCTAACTATTTAAAATTCTTGTTTATAAACAACATTTTTCCTTTTGTTATCTGTGGGTAAGTTATACAAATTTTTCGGATTTCATACTCGAGATCAAGCTACGTATAATTGACCGTGAGAAAAACAGGAATCTTTGAGACTTATGCCGCAATACTTTAAAGTTTGTCCCTATGGTTTATCTGGCTTATTGTTAATGTGTAATATATGGGTCTGACTTTTTAATCTTACAAAAGTTATCGGCGTAACTTTACATACTCTAAAGTCTTTACTTTATTTCTTATTTATCCACTACATCTTGTAAAACTTAATGGATTATCAGGCTTATTGTTAATGTGTGACAATTGGGTCTGACTTTATAATCTTAAAAAAGTTAACGGTTTAACTGTACATACTGTATAGTGTTTACTTTATTTTTGATTTATCCCTTACATCTAGTTAAACTTAATGGTTTATCTGGCTTATTGTTAATGTGTGACAATTGTGTCTGACGTTGTCATCTCGCAAAAAGTTAACGGTTTAACTGTATATACTGTATAGTACTTACTTTATTTCTGATTTATCCCTTGCATCTAGTGAAAAGGAAGCAAGACTATCGTCACCTTTGAATACGTATTCATTGACATCATTTAAGTTAAAAATATAAATAAATAAAAACCAACCCACTCTATAAATATTACATCACATCCTTTTTTTGCCCTATGGTAATCTATTAATAAAAATTTGAAAGACATTTCTACTTTTAAAAAAAGAGAGATTGAGATTGTAGTTTTTCTTCGTATAAATTTATCTCTATTCAGACAAAATGTGTATATTCTAAAGACACAGTAGAAATGTAAACTTTTTGGAGATATTAAAAATATATTATATAACATTGATTAGTATAACATTTATATAATATAAAATTAATTAATAAATATATTGAAATTTCTATTTTAAACGACAAAGGCCTACTTAGGAAAATGTATTAACAACCAAATCTATAACTAATTATGAGGGCTAGATACCAAATTTTTACGAAATAATGCTACAAATCTTCTTTCCTTGTAATATTTAGCATTGACTTGGTGGCCGGTATGTAGTGGCCGGTTGCATAAACGTCAATCAGATATGATCTATGATCATCGTCCAATTGATCTAACATCAAGAGTTTATGTTTATTATTGAGTATATGTTTAGAGTTTACCTAACATTATATTTTGTTGTATTACTTCATGTTTCATTGATTGTAGACATAAAAATTGACCAAGCTGCAAAATTAGCAGTCTAGTAGTCGTTCAGGTAGCCTCTGCCCCTAATAAAACAAAGGGGCTACAGTGTGTTGATCTATAAAAGAAACTAAAAGTTTTGTTAACGGTTTTAGACTAATGTCTCCAATGCCTAGTATCTGTTGTCTATAATGCAGTGCAATTACATTTATACAAAAATTCAATACAATCAGTATGAAAATATTTCAATAATAAAAATTAAATCCAATTTTAATCCTAATCTTTTAAATTTTGGACATTTATATTTCATTATTATTTTAAACACATATTATTGAGACATTATCAAATTTCACAATATTTAAAACGCTTAAGTTTCAACTAAAAGTTATCGCACATTAGGACCGTTTAAGGTTATAATTATTATTGTTATGGAATAAATACTTCTTTCCACAGAACTTTGGTTTAACCGGAACAGAATGGTCAGGATCGAATTTAAAACCTATATCCTTTTACTAAAAATATTAAGGATTTGTGATTATAGATTGCCAAAAATTTGCCAAAAAATTACCGTTTACCGTATTTACATTGAGGTGGATTGTAATAACTGTTATTGATGTACTCAATCGAAAGAAACTGACTTCTTAAACTGTTAAAAATTATAAATGGCTAGGAAAGAATTCACGACTGACGTAAAAATTTGTCTTTTAAACCGAAAATGTATATCTTTGTTTTCTTTTATATGTGTGTGAATTTGTAACATAAATAAAACTAAAATTTATTTTAGGAAATAGAAAGGTTTGATAGAAAGGTTTCTACGGTAGTCTGTAATTTATGTTTTATAAAAATATTGCGACTGACCATTACAGCTCTCTCATTATCAGGAATTATTTTGTCTTAACTGCTATGTTGAGGTACAGGTAGCCAGGGCGTTAAGACTAACCTAGCCTCTCTTAGTTTTATGACACTAAGAGACATTTTTAAATATATTTTAAATGAGCCTGACGTTTTATCTTTTCGGGAAAATCATTGTTTTTAAAATTCCTTTAGACTTAAAGAAAGCGAACACTATCCCAATTCATATTGCCAACAATTAAAAATAGAGTATACCTTTTACATTTTAGGAATCTTGATTTTCTTAGTAATAACGATGCCATTTTTTAATTAAGATAATTAATATTACTTCTGTTACATATTAATTGTAAACAAGTGAATGGATCAAAACAATAACGAACTTTGTCTAAGAACTGTTTCTTGTTAAATAAGAAAGTTTGTGTGTATGTATATATTGAAGCACACTTTAAGAGTGTTATATAAATAAGGAATTTTTTTTAAAGTACTAAATTTAAAATGGATGAGTGGGAGGTGGGAGGCACAACAAATTACCTCACGTTAAAGTTGAAGAAGTCCTGGAAAATATTTCAAAGTTTTTAAACAATAAATCGTAATATAGCTATTCAACAACTCGAGCAGAATATTGGAGAACTCAAAAATTCCAATAACTTATTTTAATAACCTATGTATGGTCAAAGTTATAGGCTTCTTTGCCGCAGAAGGATAGCACTTTCGTAAAGGATCTTTAATTGTGGTGTCTTATATTTATTTCATTTTTTCAATAAATGAATTACAGTACTGTAGTTATTAGTTAAAGCACAAATTTGGTAATTTCCCTAGTTCACAATATTATCCTGAAAACGGAAAGATAGACAGCCAGAGTGAAGTCTAAAGAAGACTTTATTTTTATTATATAGAGGAACTATATTAATCTTTGTTTTTCTAAATCTTAGGTAGTTGGTTCGAATCTAAATCTCGTTATTTTTTTTTTAATAAGCCTAAAGATTTCAATTTACTTAGGAAAGGCTATTTATAATACTAAATTAATTACGATTTAACAAAGAAAGTACGTTTGTTGTTTTTAAGATTCGTGTTAAATAGGACAATGTTGAAAATACAATAATGAGACACCGTGAAAATAATAGAGGTTGCAGTTTTACAAGAACAGAAAAACACCCCCCCCCCCCCCAGCCCACATCCAAAACAGAATCACGGACGCATGTTATTCACAATTATCATCTCATCAGAGAATAAACTATATTTCCGTTCTACAGTTGGTTTGTTCACATGTAAGCCTATAGGTTACTCATCGACATTTGAATAATTGTGCCAGGAAGTAGTTCTTCCTTCATTGGAACACACTGAGCTTGTTAGGAGTGTTACTAAAAAAAACACATCCAGCTTCAACTGAACTAAACTAAGATGTTTACAAGGAATTGTTTAATCAAATATTTACACATTTTACCTTTACAAAAAATACTGTTCTGCAATTTGTGAAAAACGTAAAAACATTTTGCCTTAAAATAGTTGATTTTTTTTGACAAATATTTTATTTATCGAAGTTAAAGAGACCAACAGTCAATAACAAAATATATTTTATCTAACTTCGTTTTAAGATATGTTAAACAATTTGAAGAAAACTGAACAAAAATTACGCGAGCTACTCAATTCGCCAGAGTTTTGAAACCCCAAAAATCGGTTCAAAGCTTTTCCGATTTCTCGATTTATTATGGATTTAGTAATTTATATTAAACATTGAATTTAAAAAAACGGTTAAATATCATCAGAATTCTTTGACAACTGTATCGAACTCATCCAAAAGAAACGTTTGTGACAAATAAGTTGAAATTACTTAATCAAATTTCAGAACAATCAAAAGTTCAATAGTACAGTACAATAGAACAGATTAAGTACGACAATATATACATTAAATGCTATAATTATAACATGTAGGATAATCCTATCGTGCTTAGTTTTCGAATATCCACCATTTTATAAAAATAAAATAACATTATAACTTTAGAAATATATATGATATTGAGTTCAGATTTGATAAACGCATTTTTCATGTAACGTTTTACACGAGATTTGAAAATGATTTCCATTTTAAAATGTTAAAGTCGTATATATTGAAAACTTGTTAACCTTATAAAACAATTACAAGAGAGTGAAACTTTTATTTGTTAATGACGAACAATATGGTATTTATATTTTTACTGTGGCAGTAAAAGAATATATATTTGAACAGAAAAGGGAAAATTGCATTACAAATATTATATAATTTTAACAACAAATAAACTTGTGCTCTATGAAGTAAGAATCGGTTGACATTTGATGGTTGGAGAAGTGAGGGGTTGGTTTTGAGATTGTCTAGATAAACATTTATAGTTAGTTTAAATAGTCTATTTCATAGATAAAAAAAATCATGAAATTAAATCGGCTGAATCGCAATGAAATGTTAACAAATTTGGATTTAGTACATTATTTTACCGATTTGTGCCCGAAATTGATTACATAGTATTATGATCAAGTATTATCTAATCAACAATTTATCAACAATTAATTCAACGATCATGAGGCACGACAGTCTAATGCCCAAACTAAACAAACGTTATCATATAAGAAACATAACACTGAACATGTAAGCCTACAAAAGTACTGTCACTCAATCAACTCAACACAAACAGACCGCCTTATCGCCACCGGCGCCGTCGACCTTCCGTGACGTTTTCGTAGGCCTACGTGTTCTATGTCTACGAATATCAGGTTAGCCATTAGCTCGCCTACCTCTGTACCTTAGCGCTATTTCGCAAATAAGCTTTCATATCACTGACATGGCCGGATCTAGACCCCGCGAAACCCCGCAATTCGGGGGGGGCGGGCCCTTAGGGGCCCAAAGGTCCTCTACTCAAAAAATAAATGAGGCTAAAATAAAAAATATATATAAAATATTGAGTTCAAGCAGTGGCAGAAAAGGTTTTTAACACAAAAGTTATAATTTAAATAAGTGTAAGAAAAGAGATTAAGTGTTAATTTCTAAACGTTTTACACTTAAATTGTGTACGGTTCCCTCCTTCCCTCTATCCATGTCTGCTCAAGGGGCCCTTGGAGAAATTTTGCTGGAGGCCCTCAATTTGTAGATCCGGCACTGATCACTGAGTACTTCATTTGACAATATACTACCGACTTTAGAACGTCTTTAGTTTTCCTTGTATACAGTATTGCAGCATAGTCGTATTTTACTTTACTTACTTGTAATTTCTATATTAACTTTTTTTTGCTAACGGGGGGGGGGGGCGCGATCCATCCAATCGCCCCTCACTGGATCCGCCACGGTTTACAGGTAAAAGGCACTACTTTCAATACTGTTTGCAATATTCCAACTCAATTTTTTTTAAAACATATAGGTGCGCCAAAGTATCGAATTTAAACTATTCAACGAAAATAAAACACCTAACTTATGAAAGTAGGCTACACTTGTAAACTGTTTCTGAAATATATTTCTTTCAAAAATATGATTACATACAAACAATAATGTAATTGAAAACCTACTATTTAATTAAAATACTAATTTCGGTTAGAATCCCCGTTAGTAGGGGATAAACATTATTCATTAAAAAAAGATACAAAACATTTATAAAACGTTTTATGTTTTTAACTTATGTAAACGTTTATACTCTACAGTCTACACTGTCTGGCAGTGAGCTACCATTAGAACGGAAGGAAGGAGTAGAAATGGATAATATTTGACTCGTCAGCTAGCCAATTGTTGTTGTCACAAGAAAACCGAGTAATCGGAAGATTGTTTTCTATTCTATTTTTGACCAATTTTTCATCATTTTCATTCTACCTCGTATGTTTATTGTTAAATTCCTAGCAAATGTGGTAAAACCATTGTTATTTTTATAAATGATTAAGTTCCCTGGTTAAAAATATTATATTGGATGGCAATTTCTTTTGATTTTATCAAATGTTTGCTTATTTTTAACCGATTTTTCGTCTACGAGTATTTTTCATTCTTCATAGTTTTTGACCGATCATGACTAAATTTGGCAAACGTATTGTTTATGGAAAGAAGTAATTTGATTCATGATCGGAAAGATATTCTGAAAACGTTGATTTTTTGAGTGTGCTTGCTTGCGAGAGAGGGAGAGAGAGAGGGAGAGAGAGAGAGAGAGAGAGAGAGAGAGAGAGAGAGAGAGAGAGAGAGAGAGAGAGAGAGAGAGAGAGAGAGAGAGAATAACTGAGAGTGGGAGAGCGATTCACTCTCCAAATTTTAGGAATCGTTGGGCCGTTCTATTATTAGAACGTGGGAATAAACTATAATTTTGTATCTCCTATTTCCTAACCCCCCCCCCGGTGTTGTATTTCTGTTACCGGTAGTTCATCGGTATCCCAAACAAATTACTGTAGACTAGCAATATAACATTTTCGTTTTATTTTTGTAGTTCTAACATATGGACCGGAAGGTTAGCTTCCGGTCCAGCAGATTCTTTAGTCTCTCGCAGGTAGAGCCGAGCTCCAGCCGTGCTTCCTAAGTATTCAATGGCTTGACTCACAGTAAAGTTGTGCAGTGACTCAGTTACAGTGCCTTAGTGGAATTGCGCCTTTACTAATTAATCATCATTTTGTGATTGTGTCAATTATTGAAGAAAGTGAACAATTAAAACGTTATTTTAATATTAACAAATTTTGTAGCCTTTAAACAAATTATTTTAGAACTTTTTTTAGACATATCTTTTCCTCTGAAAACAACTTTAGCCCTACTCTTAACGTACCCTATAAATAAGTGCTGTTTATAGCTTTGCTGATTAGTTTTGCCAGTAGAAGAGTTAGAAGCGGTAATACGTTACTAGGTAAGTAAAATAATATATAATATAGCTATTATCTCCTAAATTATTCTCGTTCTTTAATCAATTATTAATTAAGTAAGGTATCTTGATTTTATTAAATGTATTAATAATAATTTTTATTTGAAATAAACCTATCTAATAAAAAAATAAAATTAAAAAAATTTAAAAAATATATTTTAGAGTAGGTATGTATGCAAGATATATTTTGACATACTGATATTAGTGAAATATTTTTGTTTAACCAGAGATCATTAACCATTTATAAATCTCACGACAGGGGTTGGCACGTGTGAACTAATAACGCGGCCCTTTTTCTAGCTACTGTTTGATCTTGACCGTGAAAGTGTGTAAATTTGTTTATGTTTAGTGATGGGACTATCGACTAGTTTTGTATTCGTTACATGTTAACAGTTGCCATTTTCATTTGTTCCGTTTTTCCTTGAATATTTTCTGCCTGTCTAAAAAGGGTACAAAGGAACATAACCCTAAAAAGGGTAAGAAATATTTTCAATTGCTTTAGATGTAGTGTTTAGCCTAATATATTTGTATTATTATATCTTTCATGTTTACATATTTCACCCCCTTCTTTTCAATCCTAATATCTCTGACGATGTTGTTCAATCATTTCAAATAAGATCTATGGACACTGCAAAATTAAAATTTGTTACAAATTGCATAGCTTAAAGTTTTTATTATTAAAGCTTATTATTATTATTATTATTATTTTTTGTAGTAATTTGATTTGTGTACATATAGACTAGATAATTGAAGTTCGATTACGAGTTTTGATAATTTTTCAAAGAAAAATAATGTAACCCAACCCTTTTAAACATTTCTTTAGACTTTTAGGCATGATAAATGTTTTGGGAAAAAGACAGTAAAAAATTATGAAAATATAATAAAGCTTTTTTTCTAACTTATTAATTTCACTACGAGAAAATAAAACAAATAGACTTAATGTTTCTAATCGCCAAATGGTTAACTCGAATTTTTTGTAAGTTAGACAATATACGTTATCCTTAAACCTTTTGATATTTATAAAATCAATCAAATCATTTAAACCGTCAGCATAAAAGTAGTTCCTTTTCGTGTTGGAAAATGTTTATACTATGTAAAGCTTTATTATAAAGTGTTCAGTGACGGTTGAATCGGGTATAAGTTTTGATTTAAATTCTTAAATATTTTAGTTAATTTATATTTCATAAATGTACCTAATATAAGAATAAATTACAAGTATATTGAAAAGACCCTCATAAATCCCGATTAGAGAGAGATCTCAGACAAATAAGAGATTTATAAAACCTTAATTTAGAATAAATTTATGAATAATAAAAATGTTGTAATACAACAGTTACTTCTCTTTTTATTTATTTTATAAATCATTATAATATGATATTATCTGTTTTTAGATACCAGTTCATTGAAAAGAGTCCCAGAACTTGCAACCAAATTAAATCAGGTAATATTTTTACATATATTAATATAAATTTATAATTATAAATGAGGATATCCAATTTAGGAAAATTAAAATACAGTATAACAAAAGTTGTTTAACTCAACAAATATTTATTTTTTAATACTATAGGTCTACAAATAATGAAATTTAGTTTTTTTATCAAGGCTGATAAACCTCACAAATATGACTGAGGGAGAGTTAATAGAAATACATAACGAAATTTGTTTTTCAGAGAAAACTGTTATAGTGAACTTTATCGTTGTTAGGGACTGTAGGCTATAGGTAATACAGCTATAATTTAGATGATGTTTACAATAAAGAAAGTTATGTTTTAATATAAAAACTGTGGATTTTTAATTAAATCAACATTTAAAATTAAGTAGGATTTGTTTTGTAACAAAAATTACAATATAGAAATATATAAATAATAAAAACAACCACTGAAATCCGTGATTTAAGCATAAAATATAGCAGATTGAAAATAATAATGAGGATTACGAGAGAAAAATTAAGCGCCGAACCAAATGGAGCAGACCGTACAGACTAAATGTGTCGGGCGATAGCGGCCACCGGATATTTTATCCAAGGCACTGGAGTGTCGATACAAAAGGTACTGTAGGTCGTACGCTCCTAAAGGTCTAGGCATTAGTTATTCTCCATGACTACTTCATGCGCTACGAATTTAATGATTTTGTTTTTGGTACCAAAGGTTCAAACGTAAGATTCTTCTATGCGGTTTGAGACCAAAGGTCCATAGCAATTTGTTTGTATTTTAGTGCTGTTGTGCAAGTGTAGTAATCTTTATAACAATTTTTTTTTTTTGTAAAAATAAAATATATTGTAGCATTTAATACAATATTTTAATAAACTTGATTAGTTGTTTTTATTTATTTATATTTTAAAAAGTATAACAAATTTCATTACAAAATTTCTTTGTGAAAAAAGTTTTATATCTATTGAAATTTAAATTGTAATTATATGACATTTAAGCAAAATACGAGTTGATATTCTTGTGAAGACAACATGTAATAAAAGAAAAAGAGTAAGACAAAGATGGGTGAAGGTATATATTTGAAATACCCAGTGACCCTTATAAAAATGACAGCTTGACTAACCAGGTAATTTCCACGTTATCATCAGGCAATAGAAGTTTTTTAGTAAGTACTCGATATTGTTCTTTAAAAATTGAAAAATACAGCTATAATTTAGATGATGTTTACAATAAAGAAAGTTATGTTTTAATATAAAAACTGTTGATTTTTAATTAAATCAACAATTAAAATTAAGTAGGAATTTGTTTTGTAACAAAAATTACAATATAGAAATATATAAATAAAAAAAAAACAACTGAAATCCGTGATTTAAGCATAAAATATAGCAGATTGAAAATAATAATGAGGATTACGAGAGAAAAATTAAGCGCCGAACCAAATGGAGCAAACCGTACAGACTAAATGTGTCGGGCGATAGCGGCCACCGGATATTTTATCCAAGGCACTAGAGTGTCGATACAAAAGGTACTGTAGGTCGTACGCTCCTAAAGGTCTAGGCATTAGTTATTCTCCATGACTACTTCATGCACTACGAATTTAATGATTTTGTTTTTGGTACCAAAGGTTCAAACGTAAGATTCTTCTATGCGGTTTGAGACCAAAGATCCATAGCAATTTGTTTGTATTTTAGTGCTGTTGTGCAAGTGTAGTAATCTTTATAACAATTTTTTTTTTTTTTTTGTAAAAATAAAATATATTGTAGCATTTAATACAATATTTTAATAAACTTGATTAGTTGTTTTTATTTATTTATATTTTAAAAAGTATAACAAATTTCATTACAAAATTTCTTTGTGAAAAATGTCTTAAATCTATTGAAATTTAAATTGTAATTATATGACTTTTAAGCAAAATACGAGTTGATATTCTTGTGAAGACAACATGTAATAATTGAGTCATTCACTATGAATGCAATGACTTTTTTGGTAGCAAAGGTTCTGATGGCCTTATTATTATTGTTATTTTACCAATCCCAATTATTTTAAGACATTAGTCGTTTGAAGTTTCATATATACTTACTATTAAGGGGATTGGTGTAAGTAAGATAATTATTTAGTTTATATCATTTTAATAAAACCTAATTTTGTTTATAGATTGTAGCATTAGAAGTCCCAGCACAAACCACATCAGACGTCCCATCGCAAGCCCCACCAGAAGCCTCACCGGAAGCACCGCAACATCCGAGAAGGAGACACAAGTGCCTTTATTGTAACTTGTGTCCTCGGGATTTTGCAAAGCATATTGAAAACAAACACTCTAATACATAAGAAGGGGCGGCTCTTTTGTTAATTACCAACAGTAATTTTTCTAAAGCAGAAAAAAGGAAGCAAATGTTGGTAATTACCAAAAAAATGAGAAACTTGAATTTAGAAATTGTAAATAAACAAATATTACAAAGTGGGGGACAATGCACCTTACTGTTGCCTAAAACTTGGCATTCTGGGGTACCTACCTTCACAAACACTAAACTGTGTAAATACTGTGGTGGTAGGTACCGCAGAGATAAGTTATGGTTTCACCTGAAACATAGCTGTTCCGAGTTTAAGGCTCAAAGTATAGGGCAAACAAAGATTCAGGCTGTTAGGGTGTACAGCACGGCTTCTGCATTGGTAGAAGTCAGTGATCATTTAAAAAATGAAGTGCTCCCAGCTATGAATCAAGATGAAACTTGGAGGAGAGCCATTTCAGATAATTTAATTATGAATTACATAAGCGAGTTTCATATGAGCAGACGAGAAAGTAGACACCAAGTCAGTAGTGAAATGAGACTACTTTCTCGTCTCCTTAAAGTAGTTAATGATAAGCTATCGACCAACGAGCAAAGTGGTACCAAAACAATGTCTAATATTTCAAACCCGATGTACTTCAATACAATTGTACAAGCTGTATTGGACATCTCGGGTTGTAATGATGAGACAGGACTTTTGGGAAAACCGTCAATACCTTATAGGGTCCTCCCAGCTCTAAAGTCGATTCTTGAATTAGCTAGGAGTCAGACTATTTCAAAGGTTTACGAAGGGGAAGGAAATGACAGAGAAACTATATTAATGTATGACGATTTTGCCACATTGTTAGAGAAGCGTTGGTCAAGTAAAATTGGAAGGTTGGCTGTTAAATCCAAAAAAAAATCTTAAAATAAAAACTTTCCAAAAAATGCCTTTAGAAGAAGCCATAGTCAAATTTTGTACTTTTATAAATTCAAGCTAATAACAATGCTGAGGATAAACATAATGTGTATGATGAGCTTTTGAGCAGCCTTGTTGTACACATTATAAAAAAAGCCAAAATTGAATACTTTAATAGGTTGGCAAACAAACTCAGAAAAAAGAACTTCCTGCTTCCTTTAACACTTTCTAATAAGAAAAATGCACATCCATTAGAAACCGATGATTCTGATTCTAATTATGAGTGTAAAGAAGATTCAGAATCATCGGAAGATAATGAAGTTGTTAAAAGTGTTAAAATATCTAGCAAAACGTAGACTCCGCTGGAGAAAGAACGTCTTTTTTCTGAGTTCGGAAATGATATTTTGGGGAAAAACAATTCTAAGAGATAAAATTATAATTTTTATCAAAATAAATAAATAAATAAACATTTTTATAAAAATAGATCTGTTAGTAGTATGATGACCTACATTGACAATCTATTAAAAATAAAACAAAAACAAGTCAGCTTCAATATTAAAAAAATCATAAAATATTAGCTTATATTAAATTTAACTTCTATTATTTCTGTTATTTATGAAATTAAATGTAGCCCTAATGACTGTGACTTATCTTGGTCAAACAAAGAGAAAAATCACCACTAGGTTTAAAGAACATTTAGCCCATCTAAAATACTACAGACCCGAAAAATCAAGATTAACCGAACATCTGTACAAAACTAAACGTGTCACAGAAATCAATAGTGTAAAATAATAACTTAAGTTTCTATTTATTTATGCTAAAGACCGTAGGTACTTGGTGGTATTCCATTTTAAATAAATTAAAACAATATTTTTTTAGTATAAACCACAATATTTTAATTGAAACTTGCCGACCATGGATTCGCTAGTTAAAGCATTGTCAAGGACTTATACAAGAATTCAATTAAAATATTGTGGTTTATACTAAAAAATTGTTGTTTTAATTTACATAAGTTTCTTCTAACAAATTATTAAACAGTTATGGAAGCATATTAATAGCTAGAACAGACAATACAAAATAAATAAAGTCTGATAAAGGCTCCATTCCGAATTCCTGATTATTCTCTTTGTTAAAATCAAGATTGACCTTGAAGATTGTTGATAATTTTATTCATTATAATAATATGATGCTCTGGTATTGTAAATTATGTTTTATTTTTATAAATATATATAATCGTAAGATAGTTGTTAAAATTTCTCTCCTCCGCCACTCCAGGAAGAACCCACAGAGTTAGTTAACATGCTAACCCTTTTTGGTAAGATAGGACATTGAAGCTAATTTAAATTTTTTTAAATTTAAATATTTTCTCCCTGTGCTATATAAATTCTATCCAGATTTATAAATTTAATTTTCATCTATTCCATGCACTCCAAGTTTTTCATTTTAAATCTTACAATTATTTTAAAAGCTACCATTAAAAATTTACAGTCCCATATTTTCAGGTCAATTTGTACAGAGTTAAAAATCTTTATGTGGCATGATTATTTATTTAATACTTTTTAGTGCGTTTTATAAACATGGCAAATTGATTTTTTATTATTTTATGATTTTTAGTGTTGTATTTGCGTACTTTATTTTGGTCTAGAAAGGTGTTAGATTAAATTGGGTTAAGTCCTTGTTGTTCTTAAATAGGCCCTATATTTTGAAAGTAGCCATGTAAAAAGTATTTTAAAAACCCACACGACTTAACTCAACTTAATTTAACATTGTTCAAACCATTAGATGGGCTAGCGGTATTGTGTCAAGTTTGGTGTAAGATTCATAACAATAATTGAAATGAGATTATGTTTACTTAGTTATGAGTATACTTTTTAAAAAAATACTATGTTATGATTATTATTTTTTTAAATCTGTTAATTATTTCATTTTATTACTTTGTACTTACAAATTACAAATTTTCATATTGTTTTATCTTTTTTTCAACAGTATAATTATTTCATTTTATAACTTTGTACTTAAAAATCACAAATTTTCATATTATTTTATCTTTTTTCAATAGTTTAATTATTTCAATTTATTACTTTGTACTTACACAAATTTTCAGGACAAACTGTATGGTGTTATAAATCTGTATTGTGCCATGAAAAATTAAAAAAAACATTTAAAGAAAATATTATTATTATTTTTATAACCTAAACCATGTCGTAACGTATCCCATAAGTGCTAAGCTAGCTGTCAATAATGCACATAACCTATTTCAATAACAGCTGATATTAATGGTATTAGACACTATTTAATTTGAGGAAGAATTAAGAAAATCTAATTATTATTTTTATATCATAAACCATGTATATTTTATTTTAATAACAGCTGATATTCATTGTATAAGACAATATTTAATTAGAGGGATCATTAAGAAAATCTAATTATTATTTTTATATCCTAAACCATGTATAACTTATTTCAACAACAGCTAATATTCATTGTATAAGACAATATTGAATTTGAGAGAGAATTAGGGGCCGAAAACGAGTTAATATTGCATTGTCATCCAGTTCCGAGCTATGTTTAAAATTTCAAGTCTCTAGCTCATTTAGAAGTTAGTTTAAAATTTCCACCTGTACAGACAGACAAGAAAGCGAGTTAATAAAAATGTGTTAATAATATTTAGAATGCATTTTTCTTCTGATTCTACTTCCAAAGGTGATTTTTACATTCTATAAAAATACTTGTAAGTGTTAATAGAAATGTAATCCTATCATATATATTATATTTCAAAGTTAAAATAGTTTACATACATTCAAAATATTATGAATTGGAATTTTACTATTGTCATAAAACCAAAACCAGTGCTTTGTTTTTTTTTTAATTTTTTTTAAAATTGTAATAAATAAAAAGTACTTTACAACCAATACATATTAGAAGTTTTATGAAGATGATATTGCTGAAATAATTTATATCACAATGTTATTTAACTAAGTGATCAAATCTTTTAATTCATTGGGTTCACTTAGCCCATCAGCTCACACCGACGCCTCTGACCTGTGACAGTGCATTGATTTTCACATAAGGCATCTTGAATTAAGATTTGGAATGCAAAATATTAGAATAGAACACTGGTAGTATATGAGTGAGTGATAGAAAAGTGAGTAAGCCTATAAAAAAACTGACAGTAGATGGGAAGTAGTGGGGAGGGGTAAGAAAAGAGAGAGAGAGAATGCATTTTATTATTATTATTTTTTTTTTTTCATTGCTGTTGAGACCGATGGTTCTTAGTGGAATTCCGTGTTTAAAGATAATAAAACACAATTTTTTTTAAAAGTGGATATTAAAAAATAAAAATAAATGTGTTTTATTATCATTTTATTATAACTTACAAAATTCTTAGATTGTTTACTGAAATATGAGAAAGAGAAACTGTGTGCTAGACGTGGAAAGAGGTATGTATGGAAAGGTGAAAATGTATCATAGAAAAGTAAGGAACAAAATAATAATGTAAACTTCAAAGGGATATATAATAATTTTAACTGAATTGTACATTTTAATGGTAGGGGCCTACTATCAAAACTAGCTAACAAAAGATGTAGATGGAAGCAATCATTGGAACAATCAGATGGAGTTCATAAAAATAATTTCATTAATAGATTAAAATCCATATTTAATTATCATAAGTCGATTGTATAGTTACTTACTGGTAGGTCTAATACCTCACCCATAAAAAAATAAATAAACGTACAATAATAATTTATCTAAACATAAAATAAACTACTATAGTAATATATCTGAAGTTATAATATCCACCGTACCTACTCTTTAGTCATATGGTAAGTTTTAAACAAAGTCCATATCCGAAATACATTGGTGTGATTTAAAACTCTATAAACAGCCTAGTTCTATAACCATACCTAACAACAAATGTCTACATCCAACAATAAATAATACCAGAATGTAATATTTAATTTTAAATACTTACTTCGTTTCTTAACTTTTCGCACACCGTTTGTTGCTGTGCGCAGCCTTACTTAACTGATACAAATATCAATGAATCAAACCAGTGGTTTCTTTTATATTATCCTCATATTTAAATCTGATTAATCTTCATGCCTTGTAATCACTACAGGACCAAACAAGTAATCTTACAACATTCCACTCCGGAGAAAATGTTGTTTCAACAAATAAACATATATTTTCCTTGAAAGGATAACACAACATGGGCGTACCCAGCGAGGGGCAGGGGGGCAGCTGCCCCCCCTGGAAGCAAAAATAAATCTTTATTATACATTTTGTTGCTGGAATTTAATACAATTCTTGAAATAACTATTTTAATAATCAATTTTATATTGAATGACCGGCTTGCCCCCCTCTAGTTTTGATCCTGGGTACGCCCTTGTAACACAAGCTCAAACTTGTACACCATAATATAAAAATCAAATTTATTAAAATTTCATTAAGATGTTTGAAATATATCTAAAATATGCATTATTTACGCTCTTCCTCTTTTAATAATTATGAGCCATAACTTCAAAAATTATAACTACCGACACAAAATAAAGCTAGGTCATTTGGTTATTTTTCTATTCACCTTCAAACTAGAGTGCTCACATTTTTTTTGTAGGACTATATATCTATTACATGTTAATTAAGTAAAAAATTCTAAAAATATCCGTGCATGATTAATAAATAGATTTTTTTTTCAATGTCATTTAAAAATATTAACGGTTCAATCAAATTTGTGAGCATATTATCTTATAAGGTATTAAAATGAAGTCTTGATGAAAATAAACGTCTTAATTTTTTTATTTTAAGGTACTAATATATATTTTTTAAATATAATGTTTGAAAGTATATCCAAACTCAGTTCTACCTGTAATAAACCTGTATAGGAATTTTCAATAGGACTACATATTGTTTGTAAAGTTAAGTCACAGACGGTGAGTTATAAATTATTATTTATTTATTAAATATAATTTAACCTTTGATGATTTACAGGATGGCTGGTACTTATCAATAATTGTAAACAATTGGAGTAAAACACATTTTATTTCAAACCACCATGAAATTATGACTTAAAATCTTTTTAAAAAGATAGTTTTTTTCTGCCAAAAGGGTAATTTAGTCAGTTTGTATCCAAATAAATGATAATTTTTGTGGTATTTTATATAAAAAATTCCTTTGGATGCGATTTAATTTTAAAAACATATAGAAATAGTTTTATAAAAAAATCCAAAATGTTTTAAAACGCTCTAGTCAGCTATTCCTTAAAGTATCGTAACTTTCAAGTTATATGAAACATTTATATTTATATATTTATATTTATTTAGATGGATAAAAACAAATAGGCTATAAAAGATAAACTCAATTTAAAATCTTAGATTTTGTCATCAAAAAATTTTTTTTAAAACATTAAGTTGTCTTACCTTTTATTATAGAAATTTAAAAAACTTTCGGAAAATATTATAATGAAATCATTTAATTAAGCAAAAGCTGTGAAAATGATTTTTTGGCAAAATCTGTGTTTGAAACAAAATTCATAATTTCAGGGACATTTGAGAAAAAATAATTAAAAATAGGTATACTGTACTTTCAAATAGTAGGCTATGCATCTTTAATTAAAAAAAAAAAGTTTACACTAAGTACTAACTATCCAGCGTATTTATTTACAATTGGAGAGTCCTACAAAATTCTCTGTAAAAATAATAGCCGAAGTAATAAAGAATTTAATTAATCGTAAATACTCTTTCAAAAATATCATAATAGTAGGTTAATTAAAATTTTACTTTTTTGTTCATAATTAAAAATTATTTATTCAATACTTGCATAGTTTATATAATATACATTTACAGTATGCTTTCTGAAAATGAGATTTATGTTTTATTATTGAGGTTATGAAACTAGTCTACAACAATAACATAGTTTACCATAACAAATAATACTACACAATATATATAAATCTATTTTCCTTAACCCTAAACGTGAAAATAATTAAATGCAAATTGAAAATGAACAATTTGATAGCTGTAGTAATATAATCAGGTCCCCATGAGATTAGAATTTGAAAAAGAGATGCCATAACCAAAGTTTTATTTTTAACTTAATCTCGGAAAATAATGTGCCAAAAAATAACTTTTTTTTCACTAAAAAGCTTGAATAATTTAGAATTTTATAAAGGTTATTATAATTGTTTGATTGTAGTTTTAAAAAAATTAGTAACTATTCTGTTAATTAATATTTTGATGCGAATATCAATTTTTACATTGAATCTATTTAAAAGTCTTAAAATAAATGTAGAACAAATAATTATTAGTAGGCCTATATTCCTGCTCAATTTTATAACTAAACTCATTACTTTTTATAAGGAAGAAACCAAAATTAAATGTGTTTTGAAGATTAAATTTATAAATCATTCATTATAAGATAAATATTACTTACATTTTCTATATTTAAGTTGATTTATTAACTTTATTTTGAAAAATTCTTTAAATAATGATATACAACTAAATCATAACAAAATACTAATGAAATTTTAACGTCAATTTTAAGTTTTTTTTTAATAATAAAGAACAAGTTTTATTGCTTTATTTAAGAATTGACTTTCTCAGATTTATCCCTGACATTTCATATTTTTACAAGCGTTTATAGAAAATGAAAAAATAAATGGAAAATTGCTATTTAATGTGTAACATTATTATAATTAAAGATTATTATAGCTTAAAAAATATTACCATTCTAAAAAAAAAAAACTAAAAAAAATTGTTATGTTCACGCATCATTCATTTATGAACACGACATTTCTGCCGCCTGGCAGAAAGGTCTTGGGACGGCAGAAATGTCGTGCGCGTGAGTGAAAAGCGGTAGGAATGGCATGGACGTAAATATATATATATATATATATATATATATATATATATATGTGTTACACCCAAAACGACCAAAGATAGTTAACCTATCCTATCTCTAACTTATAATGTATGAAAAGTTTATATTCCTACTTTTGCCTAAACTGTTAAGTGCAAAATTGATAATTTATTGATTTTCTTCGTGCCCCTTCAATATGATCGCGATACTTCCCGTGTGAAAACCATGCGATGGGAAATTGTTGCAAAGTCAATGACGTCAGCCCACAATACATCATTCCTCAAAGTCCCTCTAAAATATTTCACCATTGGTCAATCGCTATAAACCGATCTCCGATTGGTTCTCACATCGAGAACGAAGGGGCTAATTAGTGAGCCAACGCGACGCGTTACAAGCGCTAAGGGTAGTCTGGCTTTTCAACTCAAGAGGAACACATATAATCCGATGTGTGCGTAATTCGACGTGTGTGGTGACGCCGGTTACGAATCTAGTTCAAAATGTTTTATGAACTATGATCTCCTCTCTCTCTCTCTCGCTCTCTCGTATTTCAACTTTATTTGAAATATGCGCTAATTAACCATAACTAGCGTTCGCTCAAAAGACTCTTTAGTTAGTAACTAGTGATGAACTCTATTCTGGACTCTTACGCGTGTGCGAACTCAGTGAACGTGTTATTTCGCGAAAGTGAACTTATTTTGTGTTTTTCTTTTATTATTAACTACAAGACCAATTAGTAATTAATTGTACTGTATACTCTGTGCTTACTACAAACCTAGCTAGGTATCAACGTAGATCTTCTCTTCAGCATCGGACGTGCAGAGGAAACTCACCATTTTATTCAAGGTAACTGTGACATCTTTCAGTACAAATAACATTATTATTAATTGGTCTAAATCTCATTGTACATTGTGTGTATTACATATTTTATAAACATTAAGGTTCCACAGCTTTTCTGTGGATGGTCCTCCGAGCTTAAAATTGATCATGAACTAATTTGAATATTTTAAAATTAATCGACTAGTTAATTTTAGAGTGAACATTTTTCTAATTAGTTTAAATATATTTTTCCCACTCTTCTCGACGCCAAACATTTGGTCCTCCGTCGCCGGATAAGTTTCTAATTAATTTAGTTGGAAATTTAATGTTTTTGGACCACGCTTGGAAAAGACGCCATTGCTATATGCGTCAACTTTGCAAAATTCAGTAAAGTCGCGCATATTATGTCACATTCACCGCACACGTATTACGTCACGCCACGATACGAAACACATCTCTCCGACGCCATCTTGTCTCAACTGTCAAAATAATAAACAATAACATAGCCTCAAAATTGTAACTTCAAGTGTAAACAATTGTTACATCATTGTGTTTGAACATTTGTGTGTTGATTCAATAACTATTAATCAACCATTAATAGATATTTTTAATATTATTAAATCATTTTCAAATATTAAACTACTGTTTGGGTGTTTAATATTTTTCGTCTCTTCCGACTTTGAAGTTTTTTTCTTTTTTTGCACAAAATATTTTTGTTGTTGTTTTCTCATCTCAATCTCTAAATTCAATAACTAGACTATTAATCAACCATTAATAGATATTTTAAATATTATCAAATTATTTTGAATATTAAACTACTGTTTGGGTGTTTAATATTTTTGTCTCTTCCGACTTTGAAATTTTTTGCGCAAAATATTTCTGTTGTTGTTTTTCTCATCTCAATTTCTAAAACAAATACTCTTGTTTTTTGAAATTTCACAATGAAGTTCACTACCTTTATTACAAAATCGTCAGTAATCGCCGGAAGGGTTAAAAATATTCACGGGCATGTTAAACAGCTGGCGACTCTTCATGCTGCAGAAACCTTACCGGATGCATCGATTACTAAATTACACCTTTACTACGCGTCGGTACAAACAAATGCTAACGATTTTGACGGATTGGTGGACAAGATATCGCAGACCACCGCGGCAGATTTTGACTTACAGAAAGTGTTAGAAATTCAAGATGAATTTTTGGAAGCGGTGTTGGATGTCAAGACAGACATTAAAGCCATTTTACCTAATATCGACGCTATTGATATGGAGCTTAATGCTTCCAATGAATCTCACGAAACTCCTATTACCATGCCACGACAATCTGTCAAATTACCAAAAATAAATTTACCTCATTTCTCGGGTAATTTAACAGAGTGGACGTCCTTTTATCATCTTTTTGAAACCACGATACATCTCAACAATTCTCTCTCACCAGTAGAGAAATTCTCTTATCTACTGTCGTGTTTACACGGTGAAGCGTTCAACCTGCTCAAAGGGTTACCTCTCTCATCAATTAATTACAATATCGCGTGGCAAAACTTGCAACAACGTTATCAGAATCCTCGTAGATTAATCAATTTACATATCTCAAAATTGATTGACCTCCCGGCGGTATCTATTAGTTCCGTCAAAGGGTTAAGACAATTTATTGACACGTTTAACGAAAACTCACAGGCCCTACGTGCTCTAAATTACGATGTGTCACAAGAATTAACCCTTTTCACCATTCTCTTTCGCAAATTGGATAACGAATTATCAAAGAGATTCGAAGATAAACGTGACATCAAAGAGTTAATGCCAACGGTTACCTCGCTCATAACCTTTCTCATGGATGAATGCATGAAGTTCGAGAATGCAGCTCAGAACGCGACAAGCAAACCGCTCCCCGCTAAACCTCATCTTGTTTTGAAATCAAACACTTCTCCAAAGCCTGACTATAAACATAAACATACGTTTCATGCTAATACTATGTTCGCAAGTTCGTGTGCTTATTGTAAAACTCAATCTCACTCTATCTATCAGTGTAAAGATTTTCAAGGCCTCAGTGTAAACGAACGTTTTAAATTTGTTAAGTCAAAGGGTTATTGTGTCAATTGTTTAGGGACAGGTCATACGTTAAACAATTGTAACTCTCAAAGGAAATGTCAAACGTGTGGTTTAGAACACCATACGCTTCTACATTTTTCACAAAATTCTCGCTCTCCACAGGTCAAGTCTACATGACAGCGACCAACCTCAACTCGGAAACAGGAAATCCCGTCTGCCCAGCCAGACAATAACAATAAACAGTCTCTTGTCTCACCTAGATGTTCCATCTCCACTCACAATGCAACTAATAGGGGGTTTGACAACACTTCCGTCCTATTAGGCACTTTAAAAGTTAGAATCGTGTCTAAACAATATAAATGCAAAACTTACACCGCTCTATTGGACCCCGGAAGTCAGTCGACCATTATTACATCCAAGTGTGCAAAAGAATTGTCTGTTAAATTAAACCCGGTGGATATCTTGGTTGGAGGAATCTCGAACATTTCAACCCCAATAAAAGGGTTAACCACTATTAGTTTGTCAACATTAAACGAGGAACTGGTCTCTTCCAATCACTCAGTGTTGGTAATGGATACCATCACTTCTAACTTACCCAGGTTACCATATTCTGCGCAATTGGACCGACAAACCAAGTTTTTAAAATTGGCGGATCCGGACTTTACAAATCCTCATAAAATCGATGCGTTGATAGGCGCTGATTTGTACGGAAAAATAATCACTGGCCGCAAATTAGATCTAGCAGACAACTTACCCACGGCGATTGAAACAGTTTTTGGTTATGTTATCATCGGGCCAATTAACGTAAACAAATCCACTAAACCTCCAGTTACGCTCCTTACTACTCAAGACGTCGATCTAACTCAGATCTTACAACAGTTTTGGACCGTGGAAGAACCGCCGCTCGTTTCTAAATTAACCTCATCAGATATGGAATGCGAATCTCACTTCAAAAACACATTTTCACGTCAGTCCGACGGACGGTACGTCACGCGACTTCCGTTTCAACTGGAAAGTTTCAAACTTGGAAAGTTTCAAACTTGGAAAATCTCTCGAGATGGCTCAAACTCGCTTTAAACATTTAGAAAACAAGTTAACCGCTAACCAAGAACTAAAAACCGCTTACTCACAGTTCATGGACGATTATATTTCCTCAGGTCACATGACATTAACGGACTCTACAGTACTAAATAAACCTCATTATTTTCTACCGCATCATGCAGTTTTTAAAGAAAGCGGTGCTGCTTCCAAAATTCGTGTAGTTTTCGACGCGAGTGCTAAAACTTCTTCAACCCTTTCGCTCAATGATGTCCTACACTGCGGGCCTAAATTACAGAACAACATTTGTGATGTACTCTTTCATTTTCGTAAACCCAATATTGTTTTCTCGTGTGATATCAGGCAAATGTATCGACAGATCAAGGTTGCGGAAGAAGATCAACCCTTTCAACTAATCCTTTGGCGCTCAAACCCGTCTCAACCTCTCGCAATGTATAAGCTGACTACCGTCACCTATGGTCTAAAACCCTCTCCGTTTATGGCTATCCGCACGCTCCAACAACTAGCTACGGATGAAGGACACGCGTATCCTAACGCCGCCCAGGTAATTACCAACAATATCTACGTGGACGATATTGTGACCGGCTCCAGTGATGTACGCTCTGCACTCTCGTTGCAACAAGAACTCATAAAGTTGTTAAACAAAGGCCAATTCGAACTCCGGAAATGGTCCTCTAACGCACCGGAATTATTAAAAAATATTCCGGAAGAATTTCAGGAAAATCCAATATTCTTTCAACCACTTGACCAACCTTTGTTAAGTATTTTAGGCATTAAATGGTTGCCTGTCACGGATGTATTTTCTTACCAGATTGAAGTACCAGATCATTCTTATAATAAACGCTCATTGCTCTCAATAATCGCTCGCATTTATGACCCGTGCGGTTGGCTAACTCCGGTCATATTCTTCGCTAAATGCCTACTCCAAATTCTTTGGACTTTAGGTGTCTCTTGGGACGAATCGCTCCCGCCAAAAATAACTCAAGAATGGCAAACATTCATTGAAGATTTGCCAAACTTACAAAACCTTACGATTCCCCGCTGCCTCAACATAGACAACGCAACCGACGTTCAGATCCACGGCTTCTGCGACGCCAGTGAACAAGGTTACTCGGCTGTTGTTTACCTTCGTCTCGTCGACCCAGACAACAAAGTTAAGGTCCACTTACTAACCGCAAAATCGAAGGTAGCTCCTCTCAAGCGCATATCACTACCGCGACTTGAATTATGCGGTGCTCATTTACTTGCAAAACTAACAACTCATGTTTTAAGCTTAGTTAAGCCTGTCGTCGACATCAGTATGGTGCGGTGCTGGTCGGACTCCACCGTTACTCTAGCGTGGATAAGAACGCCTCCCTACAAACTGAAAGTCTATGTCTCGAATCGTGTGAGCCAGATCCAAGAATGGATATCTCCAGAACTATGGCATCACGTCGCCACGAAGTACAACCCTGCCGACTGCGCCACCAGGAACACTACTCCCACCGCGCTTCTAGATCACCCTTTGTGGTGGTCCGGTCCGCCCTGGTTACAACTTCCGGTTTCCCAATGGCCAGTTACCTTTACTCCGGTGCTGGACATTTTGCCAGAAACCCGTGCTCAACCGTTCCTGGTGGGGCTTTCTACTGTCGTGGCTTGGGATCTTCTCACCAAGTTCTCCACATGGAACAAGTTGCATCGCACTTTGGCTCACGTGCTGCGATTCATCAACAACTGTAAAGGCTCTATTAAAGTAGTTGGCCCTCTCACTAGTTTTGAGCTGCAACGTTCTGAATTAAAAATCGTGGAACTCGTGCAACGAGAACAATTCGCGGAAGAGATTGCAAAACTAAAATCCATGCAACCATGTTCGACGAAATTCGCAAGACTTCAACCCTTTCTCGACGAAACTTCAATTCTACGAGTAGGTGGACGACTTAAACATGCTCCTATAAAATTTAACTCAAGACACCCCGTGCTGATGCCGAAAAACCATCACGTAACAAACCTTCTGATTACTCATTATCACGTGATCTATTTACATGCCGGACCGCAACTTCTACACGCCCTGCTGTCCCGGAAATTCTGGATCTTCGCCGCAAGAAGTACCATTCGCTCAAGTGTCTACAGATGTATCACCTGCTTCAGAGCTCGACCACGCAACAGCTCGCCTTTGATGGGAGATCTTCCAGCATCAAGGTTAACTCCTGCCAAGCCGTTCCTTCACACCGGAACCGACTTCGCTGGACCTTTTCTGGTTAAGATACACACTCTGCGCCACGCCAAGATCGTCAAGGTATATCTTAATATCTTTGTTTGTTTTTCCACCAAAGCAGTTCACTTGGAAGTCGCAATGGATTTAACCACCGAAGCTTTCCTGGATGCACTCACTCGCTTCATCAACAGAAGAGGTCTCTGCTCTGATCTCTACTGCGATTGCGGTACGAACTTCATGGGCGCCGCAGCTAAGCTCGATAACCTGTCTCTTGCCTACCAGAAACTGCCGGATTTTCAGGAGAATGTTACTAATTTCACCGCCACGCGGAATATTAAATTTCATTTTTTGCCTCCCGCCGCACCTCATCAAGGAGGCCTTTGGAAAAGCGCGGTCAAGAGCGCGAAACACCATCTCACCCGCGTTATCGGGAAACAAACATTACATCTCATGGACTTTGTAACTCTCACCACCAATGTGGAAGCTATTCTCAATTCTCGACCTCTCACACCGCTCTCTAGTGATCCGGCAGACCTCCAAGTTCTGACCCCAGGTCACTTCCTTACTGGTAAACCTCTTGTTGCCCTTCCGGAACAAGAGTCCTCTCTGATTCCATCTAACCGACTTAAACACTGGCAGCTGGTACAATCCTTTACCCAAAGGCTGTGGAAACGCTGGAATATCGAATACCTTCACACGCTTCAGCAGCGCCTCAAGTGGACTTCACCTTCAGCAGACCTGCAGGTGGGAGACTTCGTCTTAATCCACGACCACAACACTCGCCCTCTCTCTTGGCCGATGGGAAGGATCGTCGAAGTTCACCCCGGAAAGGATGGCATCACCAGAGTGGTTTCGGTACGCACCTCATCAGGGATTCTACGTCGACCAGCAGTGAAACTTTTCAAGCTGCCGACGGAGGACTCTTCACAACCACACTAATTTCTCGATTCGGTTGACATTTTCCCAATAGACTCTCCTTGCTCTCTGGAGACCTCAAATTTTTGTAATAGAAGTGGTAACAAGATGACAACATCTCTCTCTCTCTCTCTCTCTCTCTCAACCTCTCTGCTATGGTACGCTGACTAGTCATACTCTCTTGCTACGTCAGCAGACTTCGGTAGATATTAAATCTTCGCTCGCTCTAATGCGCCTCGTCTCTCATGTCATCTCTCTCTTTCGCTCTCGTTGGTTCACTCACCATTACCACTTCTACGCTCTCGCTCTTTCTCTCCTTCGCCATGGAAAATGTCAGACCGACCTCTCAAGGACTGGAACTTACAACTCCATTTCCTCTCATCTTAACTCTTCGCAACTCTTCTCAACCCTTCTCGCAACTCTCTACATCGCATCACACCTCAACGCTTCTCTTCGCATCAACGTATCTTCGGATGCCATTCTCCTCGCTTCACTGGGAACTTCTCAAGGAAGGAAAAATCAATGTTAATTTTGTTGAACACACCGGTTCAAGGGCGCCGCTATGTTAAGTGCAAAATTGATAATTTATTGATTTTCTTCGTGCCCCTTCAATATGATCGCGATACTTCCCGTGTGAAAACCATGCGATGGGAAATTGTTGCAAAGTCAATGACGTCAGCCCACAATACATCATTCCTCAAAGTCCCTCTAAAATATTTCACCATTGGTCAATCGCTATAAACCGATCTCCGATTGGTTCTCACATCGAGAACGAAGGGGCTAATTAGTGAGCCAACGCGACGCGTTACAAGCGCTAAGGGTAGTCTGGCTTTTCAACTCAAGAGGAACACATATAATCCGATGTGTGCGTAATTCGACGTGTGTGGTGACGCCGGTTACGAATCTAGTTCAAAATGTTTTATGAACTATGATCTCCTCTCTCTCTCTCTCGCTCTCTCGTATTTCAACTTTATTTGAAATATGCGCTAATTAACCATAACTAGCGTTCGCTCAAAAGACTCTTTAGTTAGTAACTAGTGATGAACTCTATTCTGGACTCTTACGCGTGTGCGAACTCAGTGAACGTGTTATTTCGCGAAAGTGAACTTATTTTGTGTTTTTCTTTTATTATTAACTACAAGACCAATTAGTAATTAATTGTACTGTATACTCTGTGCTTACTACAAACCTAGCTAGGTATCAACGTAGATCTTCTCTTCAGCATCGGACGTGCAGAGGAAACTCGCCATTTTATTCAAGGTAACTGTGACATCTTTCAGTACAAATAACATTATTATTAATTGGTCTAAATCTCATTGTACATTGTGTGTATTACATATTTTATAAACATTAAGGTTCCACAGCTTTTCTGTGGATGGTCCTCCGAGCTTAAAATTGATCATGAACTAATTTGAATATTTTAAAATTAATCGACTAGTTAATTTTAGAGTGAACATTTTTCTAATTAGTTTAAATATATTTTTCCCACTCTTCTCGACGCCAAACACTAAACCTATGCTTATCACTGCTCACATGTGTTTATGTATCACATACGTGTTAAACCTAAAACCTATGACCAAAGATTGTTAACCTAGACTTAACTTATGTCTATTGTATGAAAAGTTTTATGTTCCTACTTTAACCTAAACCTATGCTTACCACAGCCTATGCTTACAGGTGTTAGTCTTGTTATGGCCGATGTTTTTGCAAACTATTTAACAACCAAAATATATTTTTACCAACCGATTTACCAACCAAAATATACTTTTATCAACCGATTTTCCAACCAAAATATTTTTTTAGCAACCGATTTGCCAACCCAAACTTAAAATCAGTAACCGATATACCTGTTAGCGACCGATGGATTTGCCCGCATCCACTTGCAGCCATTTTTACAAGTACAGACTTGTCTTTGCTTCTCCCTCTCCCTGGGAGTAAGACTCACTACACTAATTACTTTTATAATATTTAGATTATCAAAATCTAATATTAATTATAACATTAATTATAATAACAAAATAAATATTATTTTGAAAATGCTTATGATGTACACTGAAAAAATAATTTAAAGTAACTTTGAGAATTTTGATAGGTTAACAGTAATTTAGCCTGTTAAATGTTCATGTTTTATGTAGAGTTTTTTACAGACTTGTCTTTTGCCCCCTCCCCTCTCCCACTGCCCTGGGAGAACCAGAGCACCCCCACCACCACCACCTCCCACCAGAGCGCACCACTGTAGGTCTGTGTGTGCGTTTAAGTGACAAAATGGAGCATTCTGATTGGACGAGAAGCGACGGTGCAGTTGAAGTTATAAATGGAGCATTCTGATTGGACGAGAAGCGGTCACGTGACCAAATGGACGATTCTGATTGGTCGAGAATAACTCCATAAAAGCCCATGTTGGGGACAAATCCATGCCCTGACCTCTAGGCCACTCTGATGTATACAACAATATTCAAAAGTAGTGTCCATAGCTGGTATATATTTATATGAGGATACTCTATCGACTACCAGAGTGTAGCACCGGTCAACCACCCAAAGTTAATGTATGACAAGGTGACTCACACGGTTAGAGCTACTTGCCGTGTAAAGAACTATGGAGCCAATTTACATTGTTTCCTCGCAAAGTAGGGAGGGGAAAAAATTTCGTACTCTAAGGACTAAAATTCAGTTTAAATTTCATCCACCACCCGAGAATGTGACGGAAATTGATTGGATAAAAGAGGCTTTGAATGTTTGGTGGACAAAATGAAAAATGGAACAGCTGATGGTGATATGTTGGGCTTTACGTTTACTAGTCTCAATTTTAAAACAAAGACGCCTGGATACGTTGCTTTTCGTAAAGCTTCCGACATCTATGTCGATCTCTTATGGACAATTTTTGGCGGATTAATCAAAAGCAATGGTGAGGCGGGAACGAGCAGCGATAATTTCGAGGTTACGTGCACCAGAGTATCTCCACGAAATAAATAGTGCCACCAAACAATAAACACACTCATTTACATAATGGATGTAAGGTGAGCCATTGCGGCGGAGCTCCACAAGCCCGCGCGAAGAAATTTCAAAACACGTAGTTTGACACTGAAAGGAGTTAATTACCTTTATCAAGCCGATTTAGTGGAAATGATTCCGTATGCTAAAGAAAACCAAGGCTACAAATATATACTGACAATGATAAATTGTCTGACAAAATTTGCGATTGCAGAACCGTTAAAGACAAAGTCTGCTCTAGACGTATCTATAGCCTTAGAACCGATACTGAAAAAACATCCTATGAATAACTTTCAGACCGATCAGGGAAAGGAGTTTTTCAATATGCACGTGAAGAGATTAATGAAAAAATACAATATAAATCACTACGCCACTTTTTCAGACAAGAAAGCGTCTATGGTGGAGCGTCGGAACCGTACTTTGAAAAATATAATGTGGCGTGAATTTACGGCACGCGGTAGTTACGAGTGGTTGGAGCTGCTGAAAAACGTAGTAAAGACATACAATAACATTGTGCACAGTACTATCGGCATGAAACCCGCTCAAGTGTTGAAAAAGCATGAGAAAATGTTACTGGACAAAACAGCACGCAAGAGTACAAAAGCACTGGCGCGATTTAAAGTGGACGACAAAGTTAGAATATCGAAATTTAAAAAGACTTGCTAAAGGATATCTACCCAACTGCACAAACGAAGTGTTTACCGTGTACGCTGTTGTACCGACCAATCCTGTAACGTACATTCTACAAGACTCGAAAGGTGACATTCTGAAAGGAGGATTCTATGCCGAAGAATTAAGCAGGTCAAAGATCGGCAATGTATATCTTGTTGAAAAAGTATTATGCAAAAAGGGTAACAAAGTACTGTTCCGGTGGTTAGGGTTTGACAAGGAACACGATAGTTGGATTGATAAAACCAAGCTTGTTGTTTAGGTTTTGTATTTAATAGGATAGCACTGTTAGTTTTCCACAGTATTTAGACAAACGTTGAGCAGCGTAATGCGTTTAAAAAACACAGCGGATAAACTACGTGTAAGAAACTTTGACGTTGTTGCAGGTGGCGGCTCAACAATGCACCGTCACAGTTCTTTATTACCAAACACAGTTCGATCTATAGTGTGCGGCCCATCAAACAGTGGCAAGACTAATGTGCTATTTAATCTGCTCTTCAATCCAAATGGCCTGAAATTTTTCCAACGTCTACGTATTTTCTAAATCACTCCAGCAGCCAAAGTACAAGTTTTTGGAAACTATACTGGGAAATACCAAAGAAATTGGTTATTATACATTCATGGACAATAAAAATGTCATCCATCCTAGTGAAGTGGAGCCAAATTCGATAATAATTTTTGACGACATAGCTTGCTAGAAACACGAAAATATACGTAACTATTTCACCATGGGACGTCACAATAATATAGATTCCTTCTACTTAGGACAGACGTACAGCAGGATTCCCAAACAATTGATTCGAGACAATGCCAATCTCTTGGTCCTTTTCAAGCAGGACGATCTCAATTTACGACACATTTACAATGATCACGTAAACACTGACATGGTGTTTAGTGCATTTAAAAACATTTGTGCAACAGCATGGAAAGATAAACATGGATTCATTGTAATAGCTAAGGACAGTGAACCGGAGAATGGAAGATTTAGAATTGGTTTTGATCGAATTGTAACAGATTTTTAAGGTACAAATGGCTTGATACTTGCAACAAACATCATTCTACAAGATGTCTAAGAAGAGAGAGCATCTAACGCTGGAGATAGCCAGATTACGCAAGGCTATAAAGAAAAAGTACAGACAGTTGAGGTACGGAGAGGCCGAAGAGGAACGAATGTATACTAAGAAATACACGCCAATAATTAAAGAGTTGCAGACGAGTGGAGTGTTTTTGCCAAAACAAGAAATTAAACCCAAAGAAGAGTGGGATGGAAAGACGGAAATAGCGGATGAGTGGAGCAGCGAGAGTGAGGAAGAGAAAAATAAAGAGTGGACTGTCGGGGAAGTACCGGCTACTCCCAGTGTTGATTTTATGCATACCGAAATAATTGCAGAGACTCCTGAGCAACCGCAGCCCAGTGTAAGGGAACTATTGTCCACACCTGTAGGGCAAAGTGTATCTGAAAAATGGGTAAACAGTACTTTCCCACATCCGCTGGCACGAAAATATATGCTCAAAATGATGAAAGATACCGCCGGTAGTCGGAATATAGATCACAGTTACGGATTGATAATCGGAGCCGAGTCTATGATGATCGGTAACAAGACTCTTCAGTTGTCGGACGATGGTGAAATTATAATTGACGGAGTACACTATAAAGAGACGCCCGGATTGTACGAGTTGGTGTTTAAGCGTATACCTGATGATGAAATATATACCGAGGCTGAAATACGAGCGTATAGAGATATCTGTGTGAGATCCAGTGCACACAAAAGATTATACGATCCGAACGGACAAGTTAATCGTAACAAATCTATAAAATATAGAAACATTATAGAGCAGTTATTCCCTCCTAAAAAAGTTAGCGGTAGAAGTTATTCATACTGGGACGATCCGAATGAGTTGTGTGACAGACTGAGACATTTGTTGGCATCTCATGATGCAGGACATACGGGACATGCAAATGAGATAGCTTCTATTATCGAAGAACTAAAAGAAGCTGGAATTATAAAAGGCGCGGGAATTGCAAAAATTAGAACATTAATACGATGAGTGTCGACAAGTTTGGACGTTATAAGAGTGGCGGCTCCAACAGAAAAATAGGTCCTAAAGGTGTGGGGTTTAACCTTACACCAGAGGGAGACTATGATATAGGAGGTAAATTGTTACATAATGTAGCTACAGCACCCTCTGAAACCGATGCGGTCACCCTCCAATTAGAAACAAAGTGTTTAATGTTTGATGACAAGAAGAAACGATATGACGCAAGCTGGAGACCTATAGGTGGTTTAGCTAAACCAAAAGACAATGATGATGCGGTGACAAAAGAATATCTCGAATCGTTAATTCCAGTTAAACTAAATAGTGGCTATGACTTTAAAAATTGTCGGCTACAGGATATTGGTATTCCTCTAAAGGACAGCGATGGCTTAAACGTAAAATATGCTAGAATGTACTTTATTTGGAAAAATTCGCACAATAAATTTGACGCTCAAAAAAGCTATATATGCAACGTAAAAACCCCAATACACACGGAAGATGCAGCCAACAAATACTATGTGGACAGCAAAGTAATGCCGTTGAACATTAACGGTTGGAACTGTGGCGGTAAAAAACTTACCAACGTAAAGGGTGGCACTAGCAGCTTGGATGCAATCAACTTTCAACAGCTTGAAGAATTGATGACCTTGATTATAGATCGTGCTCTACTCAGAGATAAAACAAAAGACTGCTTTGATGCCTCCTCAAAACGTATTTGTAATATTGCCAACGGTGTTACGGATAGTGATGCCATCACACGAGCCCAATTAGTACAGGCAACTGAAGCTGAAACAATAAAAGCATGCAGTAAGAGAGTGAACACATTAGACAACAAATGGCGAGGGAATTGATTGATCTCTCACATACGATTAAAAAGCAATATAGTAAAGTTGATACTCCTAAAGAAACATTTAGTCATTGGCTTATGGTGTGGAGCGACGACACTGAACAACCAAAAGTACGTTGCACCCATGAGCATTGATTCAGTATAGAAATGGCAAAGGGACAAACAACATCAAAAAGAGTCAAAAAGGGCCGTGGTCTCTTTTCTGGAATTTTAAGTGTTAGTGATAAGGTTTTAGACAAGGCTATAGATCTATTGCCTGTAGAACTCCATCTACCCTCTTACAACTATTGCGGTCCGGGTACAAAACTAGCCAAGAGATTAGCTCGTGGTGATAAAGGAGTCAATCCTTTAGACGAAGCGTGTAAAGAGCACAATATAGCGTACAGCAAATACAGTGATTCAGAGCATCGTAGAGAAGCGGACAAAATTTTAGCAGAGCGGGCTTGGAGTCGAGTCAAATCAGGTAACGCGTCTATGGGTGAACGGGCAGCAGCGTGGGCTGTAACAACAGCCATGAAAGCGAAAACCAAATTGGGAGGTGGAGGGAAAAAGTCGAAACGTCCCTTGTTGGGTGGGGGTTTGTATCTCAAACCGTATCAAAAAGGCAGCGGTCTGTATCTCAAACCATAATGCAAAAGGCACTGGCTTGTATCTCAAACCGTATCCAAAAGGCAGGGGACTGAAAGGCAGTAGCAAAACCAAGAAGAAGATCAATAAAAAAAAGTTTGATTGATTCATTACCAAACAGACGGTTAACAAATATTGATTTAGAAACATATACCGTGAGGATACCGTATTTCAGAGGTGTTTTTATGAGGGATAATCTTCCCCCGACGGGGCCGTTGAAAAACGAATCCGCCGTTGTCAACCTCGATAGTAGCACGGGTGAAGGTTTACATTGGGTGTGTTATAAAAAGCGCGGTGAAAATGTAGAGTATTATGACAGTTTTGGAAATTTTAGACCTCCACTCGAACTGACTAGATATTTTGGTTCCAACGCTAATATTCACTATAATTACAAGCGACATCAAAGTGAGACTTCAGTCGTCTGTGGACATTTGTGCTTAAAGTTTCTACTATCATGAGTATTGTTTTAAACGGAAATAGTTCTACACTTTGGTGTGATTTCTTTCCACCGATTGATCTATCCGATGGAAAGTGGGAAATCGGTCTCATTGATCTTGCTGTGTACAATTCCATTCCCAATATCGAAGAAGGAATTAATAATAAATTGTATCTCGGTGAAGATCAAAACGATAATTATGAAGTGACCGTTAATATACCGACAGATTTGTACGAAATTGAGGATATTGAAAAATATATCAAATCACAGCTGCCATCGGAGATTGCATTTTCGCTCAAGCCGAACAATAACACACTTAAAGCGGAACTTAAGTGTTCAAAGACTATACATTTTAAAGACGGATCTATCGGAAAATTACTCGGTTTCAATAATGGGGATTTATCAGTCAACCGAAAACACGAATCTGAGCTCCCTGTCAATATTATAAGGGTGAATGTTATTAGAGTTGCGTGTAATATTGTAACTGGGTCATTTCAAAATGGAAAAGAGTCACACAATATACACGAGTTTTACCCACAAGTGGCTCCGGGGTACAAGATTGTCGAAATACCGACGACTGTAATATATTTACCCGTCAACGTGAAAACCATTCATAACATCACCGTAAGCCTTAGAGATCAGAACGAAGTACCTATAAATTTCAGAGAAGAATCAGTTTCTGTCCGATTGCATTTACGTAGAAATGGGTCTTGTATTTAATGGACAACGTTATAAGAACAGTATCAGTGTACGTTCAAACTCCACAGAGTTAACAGCTAGAAATATACGTTTTCTCTCAGCTTTGGGATTTAAAGTGAAAAATGGATCTACTGGCAATAGATAGTGCAGCAGAATACAATGACGTCATCAGTGGTCTTGAATATCATTCGCACAGACCTTATGCGTCGTCAACGTATGGTAATAACGATGAAATTTGTATTCCCATAAATCAACAGGACGTGATCACAGCACCGTTTGGTAGTATATTGCTTATAATAGGAACACTGAGCAGTACAAAAGCAGAAGGCGGAGCTGCAACAGTGAAATTGGTCAACAATGCTGTAGCTTTTCTATTTGACGATATTAGATACGAATTTGCCGGTAGCGAAGTGGACCGTACGAGAAATGTCGGAATTTCCAGTACCATTAAAAATCTATTGTCGTTGCGAGAGAGTGAGAAGAATAAATTCAGTAACGCAGGATGGTTGGGAGCCGGTGGGATGGCTACCGTTTCAAACTTTTCCCTCTCTGTACCATTGAAGCTGTTGATGGGCTTTTTCGAAGACTACCAACGGATTGTAATGAACGTAAAACAGGAACTAGTGCTCTTACGTTCGGCCTCCGATTTGAACGCCGTATACAGTGATGATGCAGAAACGTTAATCTAAAGATAACTAGTATACACTGGAGAGTGCCTTATGTGACGGTTTCAGATTCACTCCGATTGAATCTTTTGAAAATGATCGAAAGAGACAAACCTGTCCATGTTCCGTTTCGTAGTTGAGAGTTACACGAGTATCCAATAGTGCCGCAAACAAATCAGATTTCGTGTACAATTAAAACTGCCAATCAGCTGGAAAACCACAATACGTTATTCTAGCCTTCCAAACAGATAGAAAAAATCAGATCAAAAAGGATGCCTCTGTGTTTGACATGTGTGGCCTTTCAAATTTAAAACTCTATCCAAATTCACAATATTTTCCTTACGATAATATTAACGGTGATATTTCCACAATGTACGAAATGTACCATAGATTCCAAGAATCGTACTATACGCACGAGTCCTTGCCCAATCTACATTTACAATCTTTTACAAAATCTCCTCTCTTCGTAATCGATTGTTCCAAGCAGATTGATTCTATTAAATCAGGTCCCGTGGATGTCAGACTAGAAATAGAAACTTCTGCTAATATACCTGCAACTACTACAGCCTATTGTCTGATTTTACACGACTCGCATATTGTGTACAATCTCCTTATGGGCACAGTGAAAAAGGTTGTGGAATAGATGCGCACGCATACACAGTATAATATTATCGATACACAGGGATCCGATCATTCGCGGACGAGACAACCTTTGTGCTACCATACCCAGGAGTTGTTCAAGCTTTCCTCAGGCTCGTGCCTAAGGATAGGTTATCCGATTTAGATGATGAAATTAACGAGGGTAATATCTATTCATTTGATTGTTATATGATCGAAGAGATGTTGAACGAAGCATTCATTGATGAAGGATTGCTCCACAACAAAAGTAAGTTTCAAGTCGACGAGACACGTCTATGCAGCGTTAAAGAGTCGGCTATCTTCGGGTAACATCGGCTGTGCTACAGATTCGGTATACGTTTTAGTGGGTGCTGTAGGAGTGGTTTTTCGTTCCCGATATTTTGAAGCTTGTGAAGATGTCGAGATTGATGACGTGATATACTATCAATTCGATATCGACGACGAACCACGATTACACGAGTTTCCTCTTGTACAAATTGATCCGGAATTTGACGACCATTGAACTAAAATTACTCGAACATTTCATCAAAAAATCTTACGCGGTGGAAGTGATAGTAGTGATAGAGCAGTGTGCTCACGGTTCAGTCGAGACCATGGATCCGAGCAAGATGGACGTGGAGCGAGCTCCTACTAAGCGTCAGGTACCACCTAAACTTCCTTTGGGAATTTTTCTTAAATCCGTTCATTTCTTAAACAACGAGTGCACTAAATTCATAGCTACAGGTTTATTCCAGCATACATATTTCACTCTTGGACTTTTAGTACAGGGAAGTAGAAAATTTGTTTTCTTCAATCATCATCTACTTGACTAATTGTCGATTCATTTATAATTTATAACAGCAGCTCTCGGCAGCAAGAGTACGGTAAAATTCAACATGAGTATCGGTGACGTAATAGTACGGAATACTTTCGGTAAACGTTACGTTCAATTATACGACGGCCAGCATTGTATGACCTTGACCGCTGACGAATGGAGGCTATTCGAGGAGAGTATGCCGCTCGTATTCAGACGTGTCTCTGATTTGTTTTATATCGAGAAAGAGTTACGCTCCTACATCATTGAGATCTTGGCAAGTGACGAGCTCGTATCTAGCACACTCCCCGAAGCGGACAAACTGTACGACGAAGTCAAGTCGTTTAAGAAACATGCAGGCGGCGGTAGTTGAATTTCACGCCTTTCGAGACAACGATAACAAGTAAATCGTCAAAGAATTGGCAATTGTCAGTGATCATTTTCACAGTATCACAGTGTTCAAACCGCCATACAATTTTTCCCTACTTAACGGTAAATCGCAAAGATCAGCTCGTTGGTTACAATCTCGTTTTCACTATATCAGATGGGATGAAGGAGGTGTACCTTACAACGAGGACACGATACGCACTTTGTGCAAGCCTTTTGCAATACTTTTCACCAAAGGATTGGATGGAAAAGGCTCAATATCTGAGACAATTTTATCCGTGCGTGATGGAATTGCCTCAGGAGGAGAAATTCTCCCATAGTGGAGACATTAAATGCTTATTACCACAATATAATAGTAACGTAGATAGTAAATGTGCACTAAAAAGTGCTAAAAGTTATTACGATTTACTGCTTGCCTAAATTGATGTCCTAAAGACAGTCGTGGGGACGGTATGAAGATACCTGACTGGCATCTGTGTGTGTGTTACCCTCTGGCGTGGAACTAAAAAGCCCGCAAGGTTGAATGAAGGTCCCTGTAGCGGAGTTGGTTCTCCCGTAAACCAGTTTGAAGGTCACTGGCGCAGTCGAAAGACTTGATAAACCTTGAATGAGGTACAATTTGGGCACGGAGTCAAAGCGTAAAAAATTTTTTTTTTTAATAAAATAAAAAAAGATAAAATGGGGACCACAATTTTGTAATGGAGTGGTGGTCACAGGGAATAGCTATGGATTCTAGCCTTCTGCTTGCCCTCAGCTTGTAATATGGGCTCTGTTATGGCTTCACTGTACCGGATGATGGTTCCAACCCCGTAAAACACAGAGGACAAGCTGAATAGTATTTTTATACTAACGAATTATTTTCTGCTTTTTCAGATAATGGAATTGTATCTGTGTAAGACGCTGGAATCCTACGTGTGCTGCGGTAACGCATGTAAGAAAATCAAAATAAAAGATCTGGTGTTTTGTACAAAACCAGATTGTTACGGAAACCTATGAACTTGTTTGCTTGCCGACTGCCGCTCAAGGAAGTCGTACAGTGTTCCAGTAAAAGTACCTGAACGACCTCAAAATTTGACCGGGTACTGTTGTGTTAACAAATGTTTTAAAGCACCCGAATGTCAAGTTGACGGCCTGGCATGTACAAAGTGCCAGGCATTCAGCTTTTGCCATTGTAGGTGCAGGTATTGGAACGTACGAATGACGGTAATGGATCTGTACAGCTTATCTACGACAACCACTGTTGTGACTAGATCGTGCACAGGGACTGTATCGACAACTACATCGGACCAGTAGTGTAAAAACATCGGGACTCTGGCGCTGTGTAAAAACCCGTAAGGTTAAAAGTAATTAAATTAAAAAATAATCTGGGGACCACAGTATTGTAATGGATTGATGGTCACAGCTAATAGCGACCATGGGTAGTTGACTAGAGAGAATACGTTATTAAAACATCTACACGTTTTCATATTATTTACCATTCATCTGGCTGGGGAGACAAATTGGTGGATGGGGAGAAGGTACGGGCTTGATGCCGTACCGTAAGGTGTCTAACACACACACTACGGTGGTGCGCTCTGGTGGGAGGTGGTGGTGGTGGGGGGTGCTCTGGTTCTCCCAGGGAGAGGGGGAACCAAAGACAAGTCTGTACTTGTAAAAAATGGCTGCAAGTGGATGCGGGCAAATCCATCGGTCACTAACAGGTATATCGGTTACTGATTTTAAGTTTGGGTTGGCAAATCGGTTGCTAAAAATATATTTTGGTTGGAAAATCGGTTGATAAAAGTATATTTTGGTTGGTAAAAATATATTTTGGTTGTTAAATAGTTTGCAAAAACATCGTCCATAATAAGACTAACACCTGTAAGCATAGATTGTGGTAAGCATAGGTTTAGGTTAAATTAGGAACATAAAACTTTTCATACAATAGACATAAGTTAAGTCTAGGTTAACAATCTTTGGTCATAGGTTTTAGGTTTAACACGTATGTGATACATAAACACATGTGAGCAGTGGTAAGCATAGGTTTATGCAAAAGTAGGAATATAAACTTTTCATACATTATAAGTTAGAGATAAGATAGGTCGTTTTAGGTGTAACACATATATATGATACAAGTGGGCTGTGGTGAACATAGGTTTAGGGCAAAAGTGGGAATATAAACTTTTCATACATTATAATAGAGATAGGTTAGGTTAACTCTCTTTGATCGTTTTAGGTGTAACACTTATATGGTGCAAGTAGGCGGTGGTTAGGTTAGGTTTAGGCAAAAGTTGGAATATAAAGTTTTCATACATTATAATAGACGTAGGTTAGGTTAACTACGTCATAGGTTTTAGGTGTTACACAATACATAAACACAAGTATAGATTTGTCTGTGCATGGATTGACCGGTGCTACACCCTGGTAGCCAACGGAGGAACCTACATTATATAAATATATAACACATTAAATTTGAACACTACTATTTTGATTTGTTGTATACATCAGAGTAACCTTAACCTATAGGTACGACCCAGACCCATACCGTAAGACGTACGCGAGTTTTTCGCGGTCACGAAAAACTCGGTACGTCTTACGGTAAGGGTTCGTGTCCGAACTTCTACGAAATGTACTGGTGTTTAACAAATGTACTTATCCAACATGGCGGCTTATATACCGCATTAAATATGCAACTAGTAATACTATGCACGATAGCTCAGTCGGTAGCGTGTCCGCCTTCAAATCCGAACTTCAGAGGTTCGAATCCCACTAGTAGTAAAAAAGTTAAGTGTATGACGTCATGTGTGTGTTGACAACAATAATTTACGTCACAGGTAGATGGTGGGCAGGGGAAGGGGTAGAGACCTAGAGGAAGGGGCAAAGGGGAGGGGCCTAGAGGGAGGGGCAAAGGGGAGGGGCCTAGAGGGAAGGGAGGCCACCATAGGTCACATGGTTACCCCTACCATCCCCCAGCCGCCATGTTGGATCTAAAGTGGCGCACACTCTACTGACCGATGGTACTTGGTAGAACTCCATTTTCAGGAAAGAAAACCACAAACACAATTTTTAGTAAATTCTCGGCTATGCTATTAGGAATGTATTGGAAAAGAAAAATCACTGTAAACCAGCTTTTTATTGTAGACACAATCTAGGGGAAATGTTAGTAAATTGTAATGACAAAATAGATTACATGCAAAAAAAGTGGTGTTTATAAACTTACATGTAATATTTGCAATTCAGCTTACTCGTATGTAGGCTAAACAGGCCTAAGTTTTAAATGTAGGTTAAGTGAACATGAAAGAAGTTGGCGGTTGGACCAAAATGACTCTAGTTTTTCTAACCATTTAAAAATTCATATAGTGTCAGATTTTTTCAGTTAAGTTAATTTTAAGATTCTCCATTTCAAAGAAGAAAAAAAAGTAGGAAATTAAATTCATTGGAAATATCAGAGATTAAGAGTTTATTTTATAAAAATGCTAGCCATCTTTTTAAATGATCAGGTAAAATTTTTGTCAAATTCACCTCTATTAAAACCATTATCTGCCCTTTTACCAGAAGTCTCCGACTCCCCTCTACATCCTGTCGGTTTACCTTTGTTTGCTAGCCAAGTAACTGTTCTTTCTTTAGCCTGTGTTGAGCTTCCTCATAAATGCTATCACTGGTGAAACCATGGTCGGCATTACTCAATGAAAAGTAGAACTTACTAAAAATTGTGTTTGTGGTTTACTTTCCTGAAAATGATTTAATATTAAATAGAGAAATAAAGGCTCAAAACAGGATTTTCCTTGTAATTAGTGGTAGTAGCATTTTGATTCTAAAAGAGGGCATGAGTAATGTAGAAAAAAGCAACCAAATGTAAATGTTACAGGTATTACTGGTGATGCTTTAAAAGTAATTGGTAAACAAATGATTATCTTCAAATATATTTTAACTCACAGATGATAATTGATACTGAATGTACACATTATCTGATGGATATTTATAGATAAACACAGAACACTATGATTGAATGAAACCAAAAAAATACTCTCTCTAATTGGTAAGAATAAAAAACTGCTATTCGTTGTTTTATAAATATACGAGTAAACACGCTATTGGACAATTTTCATTGTCACAAGAACACATATTTACTCGATAGACATGTTTCAACATGTTGGGTAATGTATAGAAAATTTTCCGGATACAAAATTTTTCAAAAGTTATTAGACAATTTTACTAAATTGAAGTAGTTTTTTTTTAAAGAATATTTATAAGAAAACCGTTTTCTAAACTCTTTGACATGCCAATAACGCTTTTTTTTTAATTCAGTCCATTTATCTAAATTCATATAAACAAAATTGTTATCATTGGTGTATTATTGTTTGTAATTGAACATTCGATAAAATTACTCTTAAATCATTAATTATAATAAAAGTTATTCATTTTACTGCCGCTATTTCCCATTGTTTGTTTCTGTTTCAAATTTTGTAATTTCTTATCAATAACCTTAATACAGAAGAACCTTGCTAATCTGAAACCCCGCTAATCCGAAAAACCACTTAATCAAAGAAGAGTTAAACGTCATTAAATATATCGCACAGGCAAATGGATATAGAAGCCAAATGGTCGACAAATTATTGGAAAGGCATAGGAAGGCAAAATTGACGAAAAAATATAGCACTATACAGACTAGAGTAGACAAAAAGAAATATGTTGCTACCGATTATACTGAAATAATGCCCTCCATCCTAAAAAATGCACTCCAAAAACATAACATCATTGTCACACACCGAACTAATAATAATGTACAAAAAATTTTGCATAAAAACCAGGAAATTCCAACAGAGAAGAAGTCAGGCATCTATAAAATAGCGTGTGACGACTGCGATTGTTTTTACATCGGACAGACAGGCAGATCGTTCATGGATAGATACAAAGAACACTTGCCCAATAATAGCCTGTACGCTAATAGATCAAGTTTCGCACAACACATTATCGATAACAAACATTCGTATACAAACTTTGAATCTAACCTGACACCTCTCCACATCATTAAAAAAGGACCAATGATGAATGCCATTGAAGAATATGAAATTTACAAATCATTTAAACAATCGCCAAACGATATTCTCAATGAAAAATTATCTTTCCAATCAAACGCATTATTTGAGACGGCAATGAGTTATAAATAAACTGATATGACCAACCCATAGTCAGATACCCTTGGCCTCACCGTGATGCCAGTAGTTCGCGAACCATATGAAACCGTGCGCATGTAAAAAAATGTTAAAATCAACGTATACGTGTATTTATTTATTTGTGTGTATAGTGTTAATGTTATTGTTATGTTTAATGTTTTAACGACCTCTATGAGGTGAAATAACTGAAGATGGAGCTACGACTCCGAAACGCGTCTTTGTAATTAAGACAAACGCAAAGTCACATGACAGAACTATAAAGGTAATAAAAATAATTTATTACTCATTATATTATGTAGTTATTGTAATTCATTTTACTGCCGCTATTTCCCATTGTTTTTTTCTGTTTCAAATTTTGTAATTTCTTATCAATAACCTTAATACAGAAGAACCTCGCTAATCTGAAACCCCGCTAATCCGAAAACCCACTTAATCTGAATCTCCAGCTTTTCCCCTAAAATGTATAGTGATATAACATTACATTACAGTACCGGTATTAAAAGTTAAAAACTCAATGCTGTTTTATACTATAAATACCTTGATTAGGTTATCCTCAGTCCATTATATAGACATAGCTACAGTGTGTTTCTCCGAGCACAGTTGACTTTTTCAGGCTAAACACTAACACATAAATACATAACACTGATCGCTTTGAAATAATCTGAGTAAACCTCTTTGTTGTTGAAATTATGAATTATCTGTGACCTCATTATGGTTATTCCTATCTTGCGACCAGTAGAGGACTTTTTTACATAATGTAAAAATTATTCTACTGTAGGTTCTTTTTAATAATATTATATATATATATATATATATATATATATATATATATATATATATGGTTCTGTTTAACTTTTATTTATGTGATTTACATTATCTTTTAAGGCTTAACTCTTTAAAGGGTGGTTTATTTTACGATTAAGGAGTAATGACGTGGCTGGGTTCCCATGGCAATGGATTCCGATTACGACGCGAATAGCTGGTTTTTTCACCGCTACCATATAGCTCCATACTGTAAAAGTGTTTCACTACTAATAGTTGATACTTATCCCGCTAGAATGAGCGGGCATGATGTCGTGTATACGAATCTAGAACATCATTTTCCAAGCCCCTAGCTTTCAATGAAGCAAGGAAGCAGAAGGTTCAAAGACAGTGCTATGTATGCAGCAACACGAAAACCAGGCCAAAGAAGAGGAAAGACACCTCATATGACTGTTTAGACTGTTCAGTAGTATTATGTGTGCATCCTTGCTTTGGATAGTTCCATACAAAAAAGTTTTTTTGAAGGCAAACCGTTTTACTTCATTTTATTATTATGTTTAAATTTACAAAACCAATGCAATTTTAGTGCACTTAATTGTATTAATAAATTAATAACTAAATTTTACAAAGTGTTTATTTCTCCTTTACTTGCGTTTCTTGTATTTGAAAAGCAAAGCATATGACATGATTACTTTTACAAAAACTAACCTTGATTTTTCAATTATATGAAACTAAAAATGTGTTAAAAATGAATATAGCAAACAATATTTAATATTTATAATTTTTTTAAATTTTTACTCTAGAAGAATATTATAAATGTGAATTTTTTTACTTCTTTAGGGAACAAATGAAATCACGTCATATGACATGATTACTCCTTAAAGGGTTAAATATCAATCATTCTTGCCAGAGAATGATCCTAAAATAACATAAACCACAATTTAGTCTTATATTTATATTTTTTCACTTCTAATGCCTTTTGAACATCCTATGTTCATAATAAGCCCCCTCCCCCCAATAATATGCACATCTAAATTCTGTTTACACATTCAACATGTTTAAGTTGCCTTTGGGGAAGATGGTGGGATACCTCAAATAATTTTTGTTTTTCGTTATTTGAAGCAAAAACCTTTTGGTCATGGTCATCATCTCCGTTTAAAAAAAAAAAAAAAAAAAAAATGAGATAAAAAAAAAGACTCCCTAGCCCTTGAATACTCTAATGAGGGTCAGGGTCGGGAAGAGAACAAGAGTTGTTAAAGTCTGATAGCAAAGATAAAAGAGAGTGATCTAACCAAAGACTATGTAAAAAAAGTTGTAAATTCAGCTTCCCTCTGGATTGCCAATCCCATACTCACTATAGTGAGCCACTGAGGGACCTCAAATTGAAGATTGCTAAATGTAAACAGGGATTGAATGATCCTCATTGTAGTTGTTAATATTTTTAAATTTTGTAGTTACCCTCTCCTAAATAGGGCCATGGTTATCGGACTTCTGTATATTTTACATTATCATATGTTTGTTAACAAAATGTAAAAGTTTTAAATTTAGAGGAATATATAATTTTAGTAATGTCAAGTATTAATCTTATTAATTGATTTGTTTGTTTTTATCAATTGGATTGGGTAAATTAATAGTAGTATGAATTCAAATTTCAAAAGTTTTTTTTCCAAATTGTAGATTCATAAGTTACTGTTCACTTGGACACTATGTTGTAAAATTATATAATTTCATTGTAAATTTGATTTCAAATAATACAATAAAACAATATTTTTTTTATTTTCTTGTTTTTATTCTTATTTAAAAATGAACAAATTAAAAACTCACATACAATCATGTATGAGCACTGTGGTGAAATTCACAATGACAATTGATAATTCTCCTAAAACCACAGTAAGTGTTATTTAGTTTTATTGCATTAAATACCCTAGAGTATATTTCGGTAGAACCTTCTGAAGATGATAACTATGTTATTGAAATGTACATCAAGATATATAGCGGAATAAAACTAATTACCAATTTTTGGGTTTTTATTAATTATTGTTCTTATAATTATGGTTAGAAGAATTATCAATTTGTAAGCCATTATACGGAATTAAAGTGGTACAGTAGAGTTTCGCAAACTCGGCACTCGATAACCCGGCAGTCCGGATTACTCGGCGACCCCGACGGGAAAAAATATATTGCTAAAAACAGCAATGTTCGTAAAAGTTCGGCAGATCCCAAAGCGGGTATTAACTTCGATTGCTCGAATCGTTGATGGTACTTTTCTCACGTTAAACTCGTCACAAAGCTTTTTTACAGATTCCCCTCTGTCAAGGCTATTTAACACATTTAACCGCGTCTCAAACGAAACCAACACACGCTTCCGTTTTCATAACTCGCTCATTTTTATTTACTGTATATACTGTGCGTAGATCATAACCAGTCAAAGAAAACTGAAAAGAAATGTTTTATTTTCCATAATGTATACTAAATTGATTCGTGGAAAAAAAAGTGGCCCATCAAACGTTTTTGCAAGTGTATGTCTGCTATACCGACGGGTGCCAATGCCGCGTTGTTTTTACGCCGCCGACAATGGGATACCGCTATCGACAAAGTCTTTTGATATCGCCGTCGCTTTGGTGCCGCGGTGTTTTTACACCGCCAACAATGGGATACCGCTATCGACAAAGTCGTTTGACTCGCCGCTGCTTTGGTGCCGCGGTGTTTTTACACCGCCGACAAAGGGATGTCGTTTGATATCGCCGCCGCTTTGGTGTTTCAATTACAATTTATTTTTTGCCCTTATTCCCGATAACCCGGCATTTCACAAACTCTGCACACTTCCGGTCCACATTACGCTGAGTTTGCGGGACTCTCCTGTATTTCATTTTTTTTATTTGGATTCGTTATTTCAAAGTGTTCCGGGTAATTCACTGGCTTAATGAAAAAGCGACCCCTGACTGAGTAAGCGGTCAGTTTTATTTTTGAAAAATATTCAAAAACCAAGTCGGAAAAAAGCGTAACCCTTTCGCGGACAAGGTAACGATCTATCGTTACCCAGTATACTTGCTAAAATGGACAGAGTAACGATCTATCGGTACCCTTTGAACGAAAACTGATTTTTCAAGGGAACCTCGGATTAACGGGCCAAACGGGCAACCGGCCCGGGTGTCAGTCCCGACTAGACCGGTTAAGAGGGGTTCTACTGTATTATTGATAGTGATAATGTAAACAATGCTGTGTTTGTACTGCAGAAAGAAGGAAACGAAGATCTAGAACGGTTTGTTGCAGATGTACCAAGGGCCTACACCCGGAATGCTTTCCAAAACACAAGTGCTTACACATTTTATAAAAACTAATATAAAAATTGTAAATATTAACCAATTTAAGTGATTTTTTTAAAAAATTGTTTGAAATTAATTGGACTCTTAAGACATATACAACAACAAAAATTCATAACACAAATTTATGGTGTTAAATTAGTTCAAATATACAATTTTTGAGTTTTTTGTTATTCATTTTTTAGAAAAAATTTTTTTCAACATTTATAAATTTAACAATTAATAAAACTTGAACACCATGTGATTCTCCAGAGTGTACTTGGTAAGTGACATTATTTTCACTAAATTCTATGAAAAATTGAAATTTTGACAAATTTTTTTGTAAAGGTGTTGTATTTGGTAAAAAAAAGGCTTGCCCATTCTCGTATACACAGTTAATAATGCATTGCCCGCGAAAGGGTTAAACTATTTTTATATTAAAATATTCTTTCAAATATTAAAGCCAGTTTTGTTCAATATTTGTTATTTGTAATACGGTAAATATTTTAATATTTTTAAAATATGGTAAAAGTAAGGTAAATAAAATAGATAAATTTGCATTTGAAACAAAAAAGCATATAATCAAATTTCGAGCTTGACATGTGAGTTGTTTTAATTAAAATTAAACTTGAACCCAGTTGTTCACAAATACGTTTATTAATTCACTAAAGATGGTGACGTTGTTGTTTAAACACATTTGATTTAATAAACATATTTGTGAGAAATTATATTCAAGTTTTTATTTTAAAAATAAAAGTGTACTTGCACAAAATTGCATTGACAGAGAAGTTTTGACATTATTTCATTTAAAACTTAGTGTACTGACGGTAAAATAATCTATAACGGACGTCGCATTATTATCCTCACTCTTTAAATAGAAATTATTATATCCCAAAATTTTGGAATGAAAATTAATAGTACTTTGGTTCAACGATTCTTCTAGAAAACTTTAGAGGTGTGATTATGTTTGGTCAGACATTGAGTTCTCATAATTCTAATCTGCATAACCAGAATTTCCCACCAATCTAGCTCACCCTTTTCCTCACAATGTGGATAAACATTGTAACATTTTATCCCCAACAGAAATTGAACCCGGAACCTCTTGTACATCACCTAGTCATTGAACCACCTAGATGCTGCTCATAATTAATATAGACCAAACACAACAGTTGATCACTGATCTTAATCTTTGTGCAAGATTCTTTGTTACATTGTTAGAGACTCTTAACGTTTTAACAAGTGTGAATAAATTCTGTTATCTTTTTTGGTTAGTGTATTTCATTAATAACTATAATATAACAACAAGAAATATCCATTCTTTATGACTCCTTAGAAAAAAGTTTCATATCTTTTAATCTTTTTTTTTAGGAAAAAAACTCTGGATTTGAAAACCATTTGTCGTTTAAGTGAATGCCGTGGGACGAGGGGACAATTCTGTGGCGTATGTCTTCGAAACAGATACGGAGAGTCTGCAAAAGAAGCTCTTTTGAATCCAGTAAGTTTCTTTTGCCTGTACTTTTATAATTTATAAATAAGCAGCTAGTGGTTGAAGTGAAATTATATTGTAGATAAACAACACCTAACTTATGCTAACTATAATTATTAAAGCACAGTTAGTGTAATTAAGAATGAAGGAACAGCAATATCACATTATCTCTATAAAACGTAAAACATAAGTGGAATACAATATGTGCATAGAATTTTAGTAAATGAATAAACACTTTAGAAACGATTAATTTAGTAATATAGTTAATTACCTTAGAGGTTGTCCTCAGTCCGTATATTAGTTATGGCTACAGCGCTGTTTCGCCGAACACTGTCGGCTTCGTCAGGCCCGCACTAACACATAAACACGTAACACAACACAACACTAACACATATAAAATCAGAGTATGACTCATCGTACATAAATAATAAAATTGTTTGTAGCCACATTATAAGGTCTTACTTGTCCAGCTGCAGGTATGGTACTGGATCTATACAGCAGTTATCAGTATGATACTGATAAAATCTAGTCTTGAACAAGCGCCCTTTTGTCCTATATATATCTTGTCACAGTTGTTACAGGAAAGTTTATAAATTCCACTATTCGTGAATTTGTCTTGGTTCTTGTTTGGTTTGGTTTGGAGGAAGTTGCTTCAAACCAAACAAGAACCAAAACAAATTCACGAATAGTGGAATTTATAAACTTTCCTGTAACAACTGTGACAAGATATATATAGGACAAACAGGGCGCTCGTTCAAGACTAGATTCAAGGAACATTTACCTAGCCATAAAAAAACAACAACAGACAGACAAAAATCAAATTATGCTGAACACCTAATTAATGAGGACCACACTTACACGGACATAAACACAAATTTGCAAATATTACACAAAACCAATAAAGGCAAAACAATGGATATATTAGAAGAATTCCAAATATATACAGAATATAAGAACAACCCAGACAACATGTTAAATGACAAACTGAACTTTTCTTCCAACCCTATATATGATATAATAACAAAAATTAAAATTAAATAAACATAGCAAACATGTCTACATTTCATTTCAACTATCCAAATTTTTTACATCTATCATTTTTTTTCACTACACAGCTAAATTCTATGCACCTTTCTTAATACAATGATATATAGAAGTTGTGTTTTCCATAAATGTAACTATTTTTGGTGAATTTTTGAAAATAAGCCTAACAAAACCCCTTTTTGCGTAAAAATATATATATATTTTGAAAATGTAACAAATTTATTTATATTATTTTTCTAAATATATTCACAAATATTACACAAAACTTTTGTATATCTTGGAAAAAGGTGGTAAGCTATTGATTTTGGATGATACAGGTTTTTCTGAAAAATGTTAACTTTTTTTGACATCTAACATACTTACTCCAAAACCGTTTCATATGATTTTTTTTTTTTTTTTTACATAGATAAATTCTACGCATCTTTCTGAGAAAAATGATGTCTTATAAGTTAGGTTTTGTGTAAAAACAATATATTTTATTAATTTTTAAACAAACGAAGAAACTTTACGTTGCCAGTTCTAGGGTTAAATTCATTATGTTGATATATCCTTATGTATGTTTTCAGGTTTATATATAATCCTATATTTTAATCTAGAATAATTATAAGAAACAATAGCAGAATTCAATAAACTCAATCTCTTCCAAACGGCATGTCAAGAGAAGAGCCTCATACAAACAGTAATTAAATTTGAGCCAGATGAATTAAAGAAAGTAAAATTAATAAATTCCATAAAAACTCAATTCAAGGGAGTGTGTTTATAAGCTATTTAGAATTGTCACCAATCCGGGTAAGACTCTAATTAATGTCTGTCTTGTTTTAATCTTTATATCATTTACATGTGAAAAGTCGTTTCTACAGTTGTTACCTTTCTTAAAGATGAAAACCTTAAGTAGATGCTGTTGGAACCAGGAATGGTAATGTTTAAAAAGAGATCTAGATAATTTTGATTGGCCTGTAATTTATTTAACCTTTTTAAATTTAGCGATTCTGAGTTTTAAGTTAACCATTTACATAAAGTTAACATAGACCATAGATTAGTAGTTTTTTATTTAAAGGAACTATCTGCAAAGTAACAATTGACACTAAATATATATATAGCTAGTAATTTACATTATTTATACGCCCCCAAAAAAAAGATTTAGATAATTTTTAATCAAACCCCCCCCCCCCATACAATTAATTACAAAATAAGTTCAAAGTAGAAAAAGACAATTCATTGAAGTATGTAATGTTACAAAAATTTAGTTTTTAAATTATATATATATTAAAATTAACAAAATTTAATTAATTAATTACACATAAAATATATAAGTTGGCCAACTGTAAAAAAATTTCTTTTTAAATATATATTTTTAACAAAGGAAGATATTTATTATTTATTGATGTTTATTGACGTCAATTTTAGAATTTTGAAAATTAACCCCTTTTTGGGTCGTAAGGTCGAAAGGTGCGTGCTTATCCCATCCATTACAATTTTATTTTATTTTGCATTTTATATATAAAAAAAAAAATCATGTCTAGCTCAACAAAATCATCCAAAACATTATTTCACAAATACACTTCAAGTTTATTCTGACTAATTGAAATTACTTGACAGGTTTAAACATTTCTGTTGTAGATTTATGAGCAACATATATCTCAGTAACTAAGTTTTATAAAAATGCAATTCTTTAAAGTCAAAATGTTATATATATTCAAATAAATTACTGAATGACTTTACTTTATAAAAGATAAAAACGAAAAGGGAGCTTTTCGTTTTAAAAGATTGTTTGAATTTAAGCTGGTACAATTTACAGACAATTCAAAAATTAGTTGTAATTAAATTTAATGATTTATTAATTGATGATTTGATTTTATAATTACTAAAATAAAAGCTTTGTTTTATTCTTTCGAAAGATTATATAAATTTACACTCTAAAAAGAATTTACAGACAACTTAAGGTTTAATTATAATTGAAAACAGATTTCAAAATTTTATATTTATAAAATAGAATACATATTTTAAGATGGTTAACTTAATAAGGTTTAAACTGAAAATTTTGGTTTACCTGGTCTAGCAGAGTCGAACGCTTGTAAGGCTCAGATGAGATTGATTACAATAAACTAGATACATTTCATTGAAACTTAACACGATTAGTTTTTTTTTAATTTAGAAACATGAGTCTTCGCACGCCTTTAGTAAAAATTTTGAATCATGTTGAAGTGAAAGTTAAAAAAAAAAAACTATTTATAATTTTGAAAGAGTTGCGACGTGCATTCTGAAACTAAACTCAGATAACTGTCTTTATCTCTAGAACAGAGACTGCCTCAAGGCTATCGCCTCGGGGCAAGTACACAGTCGAATCAGGTGAGGCTGTTTTCAGACTAGTCCGCTAGATTGTAGCAGCTCACGGCCGCTCTAAAAGGAAATATTATTACGGGAAACCTGTGCCGATGGATTTAAAGATGCAAGGTCGGCACACAGTTTAACAAGAGTGTTATCCATCTTCAAGCTACAATAATCAGGTGAAGGTATGCATGGTTCCCACGGATACTGGAATCTGAAAATTAAAGAACTGTTTTTAAGGGCATGGAAAACCTGGGGAAAATCCGGGAAAACCTGATCTAACCCTGGAAATTTAGCGGATCTGATCTCAATAATACATATCTACCAGTGACTGTCAGACATTACAATATACAGTTTTATGACTAATGATTTGCACTTCTAAACTGGAATTGATATATTACAATATCGGTAAAAGCTGTGATTAGTGCCGATACATCACAAAACTGTAAACATTGATTTTGATTCTTTTACTGATAGTCATTTTGTTTATTTTTATTTAGTGTAGTACCAACTTGCAGCAACCTGAGTTTTATAAAAAATAGGGGCTATGTGGGGCTGGGTGGATCTTTAAGAGAGTTTGAGTTAGGGAAGGACATTTAGGTATGGGGGGGGGGGGAATTAACCTGACACATGCCCTCGATACTTAAATACTACAGCTCAGCTAGCCAGCTCTATAAGCGATTAAAACTATGTTATTAATTATAATAAATTAATTTAACCATGAATAATATTAAGGGAATGACTTTATTTAAAACTAGTGGTCTAGGAAACAGTATTAAGCCAAAATGGCCGTTAACTACTTATCACATATTTAATTTAATACGAAATTTGGAGACGCACCGCCAAAAACCCTGGGTTGTCTGATCCATCCCAAAAGGGGTGAATTAGCCATTATTTGGAGGGCAAACAATTTGGGAGGTACCTGAAAAATCGGTTATCCTGTAGACTGAAGACATGTACTTCCTTAAACACATCTGGTCTCTCTTGCTGCTGATGCACAAGTCTTCTCTAGCCTTAATGCATGATAAGCATTTTACCGAGGGAGGGGGTAAACTGCTATTCAGGTAACCCGCAAGTAAGGCTGTTAAAATAGAAGTATCGCCGGGGAAAAAAAGGAGGTGGTGAAAGGATAACATAACTGTGATTTTACAATGTTATGAACATGAAATGAAAACTACAGATCAGTGAATATTGTGAAAGTAATATCTACTAAGTAATTTGTAGCAGTTTGATTTAGTAAAAATACCTTTTACAATGTTCATTTATAACATGTAGGCTATTAAATAATTAAAGGTGTCATAAACATTAATAAATTAATACGATTTTTAGTTAATGTTTTCAAATTACTTTTTACACTAATTTTAGTGGCACAGAATCGTAATTTATTCTACCATTGTACGTTGTAGAATAACATACGGTAAATAGTTTAACATACCCCTGCTTTTAGTTTGACCGATCAAGGGTTAGCCCTATATATAATATATAGCGTGTATACGGATATGCTAAAATATGGTAGTAACGTGGAATCTCTAATTCTATACAAGTTTTTAGTAATTGAATTATCAGAACCAAAGTGTTTTGTATAGATTACATGTTATATGAGAACTTAAACAGTTTATAGTGAAAACAAGTTAAACCAGTTCACCTATAAAGAAGTTTATTTATAACAGTGCAGTTGCTAAGGACCGCATGTAATAACTTATATTAGTACCTGCCTTTTTGACAAATAAGAAGAAAGGAAAAAACCGTAGAATCAGTCTGCGCCCTTTTGGCACACAAATAAATAAGAAATGAAATAACAGTAGAAACACAATTCAAAAACTGTGTCATAATTCCACAACCATAATATGTGTCACATCATATTTACAAACTCTATTATAAGACTAGACCTATATAACTGATAAATATCTAATGTGAAGACTGTAGTCCTAGTTTACTAGTAGAAAACTAACAGAGTGTAAAGACTCTTAGTCTCCCTCATAAACTTGTATAATTATAAGATTTCAAAAAGTTATAAATTATGATTTAGCAGTGTTCTTTATTACAATACATTAAATTTTGATAATAGTGTCCATTTTTTGGAAGAACCTAGACAAAACGAACCAATTTGATAAAAACTGTTTAGAGAAAAGAAACCTACTTGACATTTTCTCAATTCTGTTTTTAAAGTTACTAAATAATGATGTTCATAGTATTTGGTAATTTATTTGGACATTTGTGATCTTTTGTGTATACAAAATGTAATGCATGATATACAGTTAGTTACTTCTTCAATGCTCATCAAACAATCCTTCAAAACCCCAACTGGATTACCGGTTTTAACATGTCAGTATGTCATCATCAGATCATTGGTTTCATTAATAGAACCTAATAACTATAAATTAATAACACAATCGTGGAGGCTACATACATATTATGTTTAAAATAATCCATGATGTTTTAAGAGTATGGATCAACTTTTTTATTACAATAAACATTAAAAAAAAGTCACCAAAACATAGTAATAATTTCTTAGTTCAAATTGTGGTTTTTCTAATCATAAGTGTACACAGGGTTAGTAGAAAGTCAGGAATATAATTTATATATGGCTTTCTAGGCGATATACAAAAGCAGAAAAAATGGCATTGGAAAGCCCTGGTTAGGGCTATCTACAGAATGTTCCAAAATTCAAATTCAAATATACAGGATGTTCCAAAAATTATAAGACGTGTTTTTCTGAGAATTTTTTAATATAAGCATAGTAATATTTTTCCATATTCATGTTCCTCTCCACAAGATGGATATTTGTATAACACATGGAAATTCCATTGTATTCCACAATGGAAAAAAATTGTATAACTTTTAGTTTTTGAGATACTTCGAGAAATGTAATTATGCATTCAAAAGGTAACTGTTACACATGTAATGAACTGGAAGTCTGGAATATAATTGTTATATCAGCTTCTAGATGACATAGAAAAGCAGAAAGAACATCTTTGTAAAGCTCTGATCTAGGGCTATCTACAGGGTGCACCAAAACTAATATTCAAATATATAGACTGTTCCAAAAATTGAAAAACATTTTTATAAGAAGTTTTAAATATGAACATATTAATATTGTTCATTATTCTTTTTCCTCTTACAAGAGAAAAGTTGTAGTTAAAAAAGAAATTGTATAATTTATGTAGTTTTTTTAGATATTTTGGGATATGTAAGTAGCACATTCAAAATGCTACTGATAAGCATGTAGCGGGCTGGAAATGTTTATCGACCCCTGGATGATAATTTGATTACCCTAAAAACACAGAAAAGGACAGTCAGTACAGTGGTTAATACCTTACAAGTGGTTCAATGTAAGGTATTGTGAATTCTTTTTATCTGAATAAAGAAATCTTTTTTCTGTTTAGCATTTTCTTTCAGCTCTGTCTTGCTCACAAATGTATTTTTCTAAGAAGTTTTAAATATAAGTATATTAATATATTTTTAATATTCATATTTCCCTCTATAAGGTGGAAATTGTGGTTGAAAACTAAATTTTATAACTGTGTTAATTTTTCAAGTTATTTTGAGAAATGTAATTGCACATTCAAATTGCAACTGTTAAAGATATAATGGAAGGACACTCAATTGAATTGATTGAAATTAAGAACGTCAAAGAGTAGATTTAACAATGTAAGCTAAAACAATGAAAAACTAAAAGTTTTTTTTTCAACCAAAATTTCTGTCTTGTGGAGATGAAAATGAATGGGGAAAATATTACTATGATTACATTTAAAAAAATTTCAGAAAAATTATATTTTTTAATTTTTTGAACACCAAGGTTTTCCAATACCATTTTCCCCGCCTTTCTATGTCAACTAGGAGCCGATATAAAAATTATATTCCAAATTTTCTACTAACTCTCTATAGTGTTAGTTGTTTTGCCCGCACAGGTTTAGCATCAACCCTGGGTTCTTAACACATTAAGTGCCATGCCAGTTGTGCCACTTTTAACATACAGTGCCGACTTAAATAAACAATTTTAATGATATAACCTGTATATATGTGGTCTTATGGTTATATGGAGAACTGATTTTTTGAGAAATTGTTTTACAAAACATTAAAAAAAAAATGATCAGCCCGGCATGTCATTTTGAATACCATATTTTGTTTGGAATTTGTTGTCGGCCGATTGGCCGACCGCACTTTTGATTGATTTCCAAAGGGACAAGATTGACAAGATCGTGTAGGGATTCCAAAAGACTTACTTTTGCCTGTGAAACTGAAGCGAGGTGAGATGGTTGTTGCTGAAAATAAAGACGGCATAGCCATAACAAAGTGGCAAGATAAACGCCCAGTGATAACCATTTCAACAAAACATCAAGTTGACATGGTTCAAACTGGAAAGCGGGATCGAGGAGGAAATGTCATTTTCAAGCCTCTTGCAATAACAGAGTACAATGAGCAAAAATCCGGCATCGATGTTGCTGATCAAATGTCGTCGTACAACTCAGAAGTACGAAAGACAATAAGCTGGTACCATAAAGTTGCAGAACATTTACTATTTGGCACCTGCATTGTAAATGCTTGGCTCGCTTACAAAAGCAATGTAGGACCACGACCGCAACACCAATACTTGTCAATAACAGATTTTAAAGAAAAATTGTGTATGGATCTAATGGAAGTGTCAGGCAAGGAACCAGTTCCTGCAGTAAAACAGACAGGCCACCACTATCTAAAAGAGTCAGACGTCTTTGTAGGACAAGGAAAAAACAAACGACGATTGAGAAAAGCATGTAAAGTTTGCTACAAGGAAATCGCTTTGCAACAGAACCGAAAAAAAGCTAAAACCATGACAAGAGTGACTACATTTTGTGCTAGTTGTCCAGAGCAGCCGTACCTCTGCAGAAAGTGCTTCGAGGCCATCCATAAGTAAATTTTTTTTTAAGTAATTTTGTATACTGTATATTAAAATACTTTCATCTTACAGTTTAGACAGTAATAATATAAATAAATGATTTAAAAAACTTAATTGTAAATAAATAACATTGTTAAACAGTTTTAAAATATTGCTTTCCAATGTTTAAAAAATGTTTTATACAAAAATATGCAAAATTTATTGTTTGCTTATCGTAATAGTTAACTTTTATACGTTTATTTTTAAAAAAATATAACAACTGTAGAATGTTCAAACTGTATATTACTTGTTTTAATACATTAATCCATAATTCCAACTGAAAATTTCGCTGCCGTACATATCGGTACGACGAAATTAACATATTGTTTAGGTATTTTATTTGGTTGCTACGCAACACTATTTAAAGATAATAAAATGAAATATCTACGGCTATTAGCTACAATCTTCTACATTTCACTTAGTGTATGTGTTTTCCGCTAGGTTGCAACATTTACTGATAAAAGACTCTAAAATAAAATCTTGCATTAATGGCAGTGTCGTACCAATCAGCCGACACGCCACTTTAACTATGAGCTTGCTGTCGTACCGATCGGCCCCCCATGGCATTTAACGTGTTAAGCTTTCAACATAATTTAGGCTATGTTGACCCTTTTCATGTTTTTAACTCTCACACAATATTATACTGTTTCTATATTATACACAAATGATGGCAAATAAATATATCAATAATGTTTATTTATATTTTGTCCAAAGAAATTTAATATATTTCCAAAGTTTTGATAAACTGACTGAAACATTTTGCATATCTTTGGTAACTATACAATATTATTACTTAAGTGATGCGATACAAATAACGTTTATTTATTTCCTTGTTACAGAAATGGTCGTGCCCACCATGCCGAGGAATGTGCAATTGCTCAATTTGTCGCAGTAAAATTGGGTTGACTCCAACGGGGATCTTATATCCTAAGTGCAAATCAGAAGGATTCAAAAGTGTGCACGAATGTTTACAATCCACAGAAGATTCTGAAGACAGTGACTGAATTTACGTGTCACTTATATCTATGAAAACATCATGGTTACTGTTTGTTACCATTAATTGGTGATTTAGTTTGTAAGTGTTCATTTTCCAAGGCTTAGACTTGAAATCTTGTTTAAAACCAAAATTATGTAGCCTTGTATTTAGATTTAGTAAATAATTTGTACCAACATTAATTTTATTGATAGTATTATATTTTAATTTTTATTGCTCAATTTGTTGCAACAAAATTGGGTTGTCTCCAGCTGGGATCTTATATTAGTATGGCATCTGCAACCTTAATTCTTGAAAAGTGAAGCAAATCAGATCTACCAAATAGAATTTCATTTTTGAAAGTGAAAATTTTTCGTTAGGGTGTCTACATCATTTTCAATAAAATTTTAACTTTCACTTGTAACAATTTACCTCTTTAAGGGCTCAAAAGGGGGGGTTGTTAAAAATAATTTATTTGTTAGTTTTTTGGGTAACTGAATCCGAAAATTGGGGTTCCATGAGCTGGAAAACACATATTCACCCTAAATTTACAAAAGACACACCTTTTATTATAATTTTGGCAATATTTTATTTACAAGTCTTAAGTTACATTTTTTGAGTCAGAAATCACAAATGTCGGATCCCATGTGCTAAAAATTTTTGCAACATACTTACATTGGTAAAACAACCCCTTAAGGGGGTGTTTTCGCAATATAATCTATATAGTCAATATATTGAAGCTTTTATTCAATGGATACGTTTCTTGGGTCAATAAAATAGAATGTTTTAGTCATATGTGCAGCAAAGATTTCCAACACCCCTAAATTGGCAAAAACAACCGCTTAAAATGAGTTTTTCGCAAATAACTCCATAAACAGTATGTGGGTAGGCTTTTGTACACTGGATACATTTTTGGGTCAGAAATCACAAATTTCTGGGTCCCATGTGCTAAACAATTTCACGACACATTTAAATTGGCAAAACAACCCTTAAGGGGGTTGTTTTAGCAATATAAAGTCAATATATTGAAGCTTTTATTCAATATATATTTATTCAATTTGGGTCAATAAACTGGAATTTTTAAATCCTATGTGAAACCAAGCTTCCCAACACCCCTCAGAATAGAAAATTGTTTATGAAAAAGGAAATGGTATTTAATAAAGTTGAAATACAAAAAAAGCTTCTTTTTTTAACATAATTTAAATAACAAATAAAATTTCATTAATAATAATTGAAAATATTAAAAAATTAACTTCCATGTCTTCAAAATTTTCATCAACTTCATCGCCTTCGATATTAATAATTGGTTTTGGAATGTTGGTACAGCCAAGTTCTCTACATTTCAAACAAGCCAGTAAACAAAATACAGATTTTTTTTTCGACAATCACACCTAGGCCCATAATATCCTTTTGTACATTGACAAAATACTGAACCTAACCTATTTACCTATATATATATTTTTTTTTCACATAATTTTTTGAGTTTTGGAAAAACTGCCATCTTAAAAAAGGCATTTTAAAGAGAATGTAATTTTCTACCAATAATTCAAATTAAAATTTATTTTTGGCAATAAAAAGAAGAGATATTAGCAATAAAAGGGTTAATTTTGTTGAAGAAATTTTTTTAACTTTTTTACAGGAAATAGCCATATATCGTAATAATCGGAGATACAAAAAAAAAATCTAAAATACTCAGAAAAATGTTGCGAAAAATATTCATAGTTACACTTTTTTGTCTAAAATTAATATTTTTCCCATAATTTAACGAAAACTTTGAACTGTTTAAAAAATTTGAAAAATTTAACACGTTTTGGAAGCATTATAAATATATGGGCCATAAATTATGTTATGTAAAGCCACCAAAATTTCTGACCATAATAAGGAATATATGTTTCAATATATCCTAGTTGGTTTTTTTTTATCTAAGCTTCCCCTCCCCCCGTCCCTGGGTAATCCATTTTGAAATTGTAAAAAAAAAAATTTTTTGGCTTCATAACTTTTTTTATAAATGATATGATGTTCTAATTAGTCTTAAATTAAAGATAATATTCTTATGTATAAATTAAGCCCTAACCATTTTTTTTCTAGGGTTTTACCGCTCCTGAGATAATTGTGGGGAAAGTTGGCTAGGAGGCAAATTTTTTCTACAGCACCATCTTTTGCGTGCGATATAAACTTTACGATTAGGGTCAGAAAAATTTTGATTTTTTTCACCTTATTGAGTGGTTCAAATTCTCTCTACATACAATAGGTAGTTATTGCAAAAATTTAAAAAACCGTTTTTAAGAGTTGAAAATTGGAATTTTTCACCTTACATAGCCCCGAGGAAAAACATTTTCAGAAAAAGTTGAGGACATTTTTTTTTTTTCAAATAACATAAAAAACAAGATTTTCGTATATTTTTTGTTTCCGTTATTACCCCACGAGAAAGGGTTAGGGAAGGGTTGGCGAAACAAATTTGTTTTTTATTGAAAATCTTTTTGACACCCTAACAAATATTTTTAGCAAAAAAAAAATTTTTTTTTAAAGCGGTTGCAGACTTTGCAAGGTCCAAAGCTTTAGATGCCATACTATATCCTAAGTGCAGAGCTGAAGGATTCAAAAGTGTGCATGACTGTTTACAAGCCACAGAACAATCTGAAGACAGCGACTGAATTTAAATATTACTAATGTCTAATAAAACCATCATTGGATATCGTTTGTTACCAATAATACCTGATTTGGTTTATAAGTGTTAATTTTTATAAGGCTTAGACTGAAATCTTTTTTGAAACCATAATTATGTGGCCTTGTATTTAGTTTTAGTAAAAAATTTGTACCAACACTAGTTTTATTGATAGTGTTATATTTACATTTTTGTAATTAAAAAATAATAAAACTATTTTCAAAGATTCCATCTTTTCTTAATAGTTGTGGGATATTTCTGCTGTAACTCTGTAACTACAGGAAGAAGCTTTGAAGATATTTCATAAATAAGATGTTTTGATATGTTGAGAACTGTTGTCCGTCTTGTTGGTGGCAATTTCATCAATGAGTGATAGGAAAGCTACCAGATTTTGAGTCCAGCCCTTGGGAGTAGAGAATAATCTATCTACACATTAATTTCCTTAACTTAAAGAAGCAAGCCGAGTTGTATGTAACGGGTGTCATTCAATTTATTATTTTTTTAAAAGTGGTACAAAAACATTGTGCAAACTTTCTTGCTCACCCATTCCCAAAACCAAATGAAAATTAATCAAAACTAAATGTCATTTCATTAGTTGTCAATTAGAAAGTGAAGGATGGACACCGTCTCTGGAAAAATATTTATATATTTCAATAAGCGCTTAAATTTGCTTCCTTTGATTAAGCAGATTAATACTTAATTGAGATGTAATAATTTACTTAAAATAGAGGAGGAACAGTTAAACACCGAAGTAGAAGTTCTAAAAATTCGACCAGCGGCATTATATTTAGCGAATAACCCAGATTTAAATCAAGAAGGGGTTACATATGAAAGAATCTTTAATCGAGAGGTTTAAAAATAAAGCATGTGACCAGTTTCATTATACAAATTTACAAAATGCAAGACAACGGAAGGATGGATAGGTATAGAAAATTGTGTGTATTAACAATTCGAAAAAGTGAAAATGCATTTGAGCAATGTATCGTTAACAAGGAAGCTGAGCGAAAGTTTCTCGCAGCATTTGTTTCGGGATTAATTGGTCAATAAGGGGTCCAATGTAGATACAGATTGCCGAAAACCATAAATGAAGCTCTAAATATCGTGATGGCAATATCTAACACTGAAAATGATATTAAAGCAGTAGAAATTCAAAGAAATGTTTTTAGCACACAAGTTGAATGTTTTATTTACCAGAAAATAAGACATGTTGGTCGCAAGTGTAGAGCTCCAAGAAGTAATTTAAATTCGGCAGGTAACTCGAATAATAATAATAGAAACAATAGTAATATGAGAAGTAATTCTGATACTAGAAATAATTGGCAGGTGTCCAGATCTACCGGAAAAATTAAACGTTTTGATATCAAAACTGTAGATAGTTATAATTGCCATAAAAAAGGGCATATGTCTAACACGTGCAAATTTCCAAAACTGGAACGACAAGTTAGTTTCCCAAAGGAGAGCAGGTCGACTGAAACAACGCCCCATCTGTACCCTAGGGTGAGGGATGGAATTAAAAACCTGTGTAATACCAAGTATAAGATTCACATGTGGAATGCAAAGAAATGATTTAATACGATTTATACTACTGACCGATGGTATTGGTAGAACTCCATTTTCAGGAAAGAAAACCACAAACACAATTTTTAGTAAATTCAATGGCTATGCTGTTGGGAATGTATTGGAAAAGAAAAATCACTGTAAACCAGCTTTTTATTGTAGACACAATCTAGGGGTAATGTTAGTAAATTGTAAGAACAAAATAAATTACATGCAAAAAAGTGGTGTTTATAAACTTACATGTAATATTTGCAATTCAGCTTACTCGTATGTAGGCTAAACGGGCCTTAGTTTTAAATGTAGGTTAAGTGAACATGAAAGAAGTTGGCAGTTGGACCATAATGACTAGTTTTTCTAACCATTTAAAAATTCATATAGTGTCAGATTTTTTCAGTTATATAATTTTAAGATTCTCCATTTCAAAGAAGAAAAAAAAGTAGGAAATTAAATTCATTGGAAATATTAGAGATTAAGCATTTATTTTATAAAGATGCTAGCCATGTTTTAAATGATCAGGTAAAATTTTTATCAACTTCACCTCTATTAAAACCATTATCTGCTCTTTTGCCAGAAGTCTCCCACTCCCCTCCACATCCTGTCCGTTTACCTTTGTTTGCTAGCCAAGTAACTGTTCTTTCTTTAGTCTGTGTTAAGCTTCCTCATAAATGCTATCACTGGTGAAACGTTTACATTTTAGTCAAAGTAGAACTTACTAAAAATTGTGTTTGTGGTTTACTTTCCTGAAAATGATTTAATATTAAATATAGAAATAAAGGCTCAAAACAGGATTTTCCTTGTAGTTAGTGGTAGTAGCATTTCGATTCTAAAAGAGGGCTTGAGTAATGTAGAAATAAGCAACCAAATGTAAATGTTACAGGTATTACTGGTGATGCTTTAAAAGTAATTGGTAAACAAATTATTATCTTCAAATATATTTTAACTCACAGATGATAATTGATACTGAATATACACCTTATCTGATGGAAATTTATAGATAAACACAGAACACTATACAGTATAACAAACACACAGAACACAATTCTCATAAAAAAATACGCCTAAGTATCAGACGCGTTTCAACGACAAGGTCATCCTCTTCAGTGATACACCAGCTACACCAACCAAACCACAACTCCCTGATTTGAACCACAACCAAACTGAGTTGTGGTTTGGTTGGTGTAGCTGGTGTAGGGGAGAATGGGGGAATGCCGGTAAGTTAAGCAATTCCCCTCACAAAATGCCATTCAACGAATGCAAACATATTATTTATATCTTCCTTTATAGATTCGAATGTCTAGTTTACACCATAAATATTTTACATGTCTAACACTTAAATACAAAATATAAAAAAATAACAACTATGTCTATTACATCTACCGGTATTGCCCGACCCTTGGGGTAATGACAGTAGAGTATTTGGCCATGTATTTTATATGGATAAAATGTTTTATATCAAAATGTTATATTGAATAGCTATTTGACTCCCTATTTTAGAGGATGTAATAAATAATAAACAGTTTTGTTATAAAACACTCAATTCTCTTTATTTATAAGAAATACTATAACAATATTAGGAACATAAGTTGAATAAATGTCAGTCTTAACAATCAGACTTTGCGTGTATTAATTGCATTTGAAGAGTAATGGAAAAATATATTTTAGAATCTAAGATATTAAATGATATTATTTTATGATATTACATGATAAAAAATCTTAATCTACTATGTGGGACAGTCATATTAGCCCTTAATGCACTTGTCACATAGGAATGCCTCTGGTGAATCCGCTGCACTACACAACGAATGCACCCAAATGCCACAGCCTGTACATCGGTACCATATTTCTCCATCTTGACCAAACTCACCACATACAAAGCATGTATTTTCATTTTCAGTTCCTGGTAAATCATCCATTTCATCATCGTCACAAAGAATTCTTTCGTCAATAGGCCCATTTGCATCTTCATCGTCGGAGTCTGAGAAGTCTTTCTTAATCTTCTTGTTTTTATTTTTCTTAGGCTTTAAGTTCTTTTTTTGAACCGCCTTCTCTTTTTTAATAGACTTTGTAGGCATTGGTAAATCTAACTGACGAAAAAGATCTTTTGTTCGTTTCTTTAGTTCTGCATTTTCTTTTTTTAATTCCTTGTTCTTCCTTTTTTCTGCTGCAATTTCTAACTCTTTCTTTTTAGGTGTTGACGTCAAAATCGACGATTTTTGCTTTTCCCTTGGTTTGAATTTTGCAGGAGCAGAAGACGTTGATGGAAGGGGGATTAGGTCCTCAAATGTGACATTCAAAACTTGGTCACTGATCTCTGGCTGTGAGGATTGGTGCTCAGCACTGCTCAGTGCCACTGAAGCTGCTCCCCTGGTCTCTATTTCCACCTCGTCATTTTCAACAACTGGAAGAGTCAGGTTTGGTCCATCTAAAAGTGCATCTGCAGCGCAATAGTCAACATCAGAAAAAATATTTGGGTTTAAAGGGTGAATACCAGTTACTTTAAAACCCGACACAGCAACTCCAACGGTTGCCACTCTTGAATATGCATGGTTAAAAAGACCTGCTAATTCATACGGGGTAATTCTTACCAGCCTCTCGGATTTCATGTACCGGTCACACTCTGCTTTAAATGCCCCTTTAAGGGGTGAATAAAACGTAACGTCGAGAGGCTGAAGTCGGTGGGAGCAGTGCGGAGGTAATGACACTATGGTGACTCCATTGGCCTTACATATATCATAAGCCTCTAGAGTTGTACGGCTGTTGTGATTGTCTAATATTAATAGTGTTGGATTATCCACAGTCGATTTTGTATTATGTACAAAATGTTTAAGCCAGGTTGCAAATAGGCCTTCGTTTGTCCAGCCCTTAGGGGAACATTCATATATGGCACATGGTGGACCATCCTTTTTCAGCAAGGGACTCATCCTTTTGCGCGGATAAATAAACATCGGGGGTACAAAATTTCCCGCCGCACTCATCGCACACATTACCGTAACAAGTTTACCCCGCTCCCAACTCGTAACGGATCCTACTCTTTTTTTACCTTTTGTAGCCAAAATGGTACCAGGTTCTTGAACGGTAGTGATTCCGGTCTCGTCTGCATTGTATATGCGATCTGCTGAATATATAGTTTTCCCATAAACCTGTTCTAAATTATCAAAAAATATTTTTACATTTTCACGGCTAAAAGCAGTAGCTCTGTTGATACTCGTGGCTTCGGGTTTTCTGGTAGCCACAGAGGGATTCCGTTTCAAGAAATTATATAGCCAGTCTCGGCCTGCCAAACGCTCATTTTGTGGGAATCTGTGAGGTATATTATTTTTCTCCGCGAACTCGTAAGCCACTCGCCTTACTTCATGAGTTGACAATCCATAGAAAATATTAGACAAATATTTGATTCTGGTAGCTAGAGCCTCTTCTTGTTCCAAGGAAAAGGTGCTGTTGCGCCCTAACATAGGTTTTGTCTGTTTAGACTTTTGTTTACGCTCTTGAAGAGTGCTGAATGGAATTTTAAATAGTTTGCTAGCTGCATTTATTGATGATCCATTTTCTATTGCTTTCAAAGCTTCTTTTAGGGTTTCTTCCCCCCAGCTCCCCCTGGTAGTCTTACGTTTATAGTTTCTTGGCATCTGCAACAGATCCATAAAATGTATTAGGCCTAACGTAAAAAAAATATATTATTTGGCTTATTATAGTTTTACCGTCTGTTTGGGGGAGCGCCGGTAAGCTACTGCCATTACCCCATCGTGATCTACCGGGATTACCCAAAAGGTCTGGTTAACGAAAACTAACCTAAAGGCCCTAACAGAAATGTTAAAACTATACGAATACTACATTAAATTGAAGCTAACAAAATATACCACATATGGTATTTGTAACAATAATTGAATTTAAAAGCAAATGGTACTTACAATGAGTTGAAAACAGGCAAAAATTAGAATAAACACATCCTGAAAATTCAGAGCGTCGTCAAACCAAAACTACTGACTCGGTAATGGCGGCGTTTGCAATTTTAGTTCACCAGAACGCCACTATATCGCAGCACCCATCAGACATTGAAAGAATATTGTCAGAATGGCAATACACAACCTACCGGGGCTACCTGACTACCGGGATTCCCCCATTCCCCCCTATACTGTATAGTTTTTCTCATAAGTCAAGCTCAACATTTAATACAGAACACTATGATTGAATGAAACCAAAAAAAAAAATACTCTCTCTAATTGGTAAGAATAAAAAACTGCTATTCATTGTTTTATAAATATACGAGTAAACACGCTATTGGACAATTTTCATTGTCACAAGAACACATATTTACTCGATAGACATGTTTCAACATGTTGGGTAATGTATAGAAAATTTTCCGGATACAAAATTTTTCAAAAGTTATTAGACAATTTTACTAAATTGAAGTTGTTTTTTTTAAAGAATATTTATAAGAAAACCGTTTTCTAAACTCTTTGACATGCCAATAACGCTTTTTTTTAAATTCAATCCATTTATCTAAATTCATATAAACAAAATTGTTATCATTGATGTATTTTCAATGTGTATTATTGTTTGTAATTGAACATTCGATAAAATTACTCTTAAATTATTAATTATAATAAAAGTTATTCATTTTACTGCCGCTATTTCCCATTGTTTGTTTCTGTTTCAAATTTTGTAATTTCTTATCAATAACCTTAATACTGAAGAACCTTGCTAATCTGAAACCCCGCTAATCCGAAAAACCACTTAATCTGAATCTCCAGCTTTTTCCCTAAAAAGTATAGTGATATAACATTACATTACAGTACCGGTATTAAAAGTTAAAAACTCAATGTAGTTTTATACTATAAATACCTTGATTAGATTGTCCTCAGTCCATTATGTAGACATAGCTACAGTGTGTTTCTCCAAGCACAGTTGACTTCATCAGGCTAAACACTAACACATAAATACATAACACTGATCTCTTTGAAATAATCTGAGTAAACCTCTTTGTTGTTGAAATTATGAATTATCTGTGGCCACATTATGGTTATTCCTATCTTGCGACCGGTAGAGGACTTTTTTACATAATGTAAAAATTATTCTACTGTAAGTTCTTTTAAATAATATTATATATATATATATATATATATATATATATATATATATATATATATATATATATATATATATATATATATATATATAGTTGTGTTTAACTTTTATTTATGTGATTTACAGTATTTTTTAAGGCTTAACTCTTTAAGGGGTGGTTTATTTTACGATTAAGAAGTAATCACAGCATGTGACGTGTCTGGGTTCCCATGGCAACGGATTCGGATTACGACGTGAACAGTTAGTTTTTTCACCGCTACCATGTAGCCCCATACTGTAAAAGTGTTTCACTACTAATAGTTGATACATATCATCCCTATTTTAATGAAAATATTTATTTCACAAACAAAAACAACAGTACACTTCAATAATACATATAAAAATGAAAATAATATGATACATATAAAATTTAAAAAAATAAACTTCAGTAATAATAACATTAAAAAAACTATAATTACTTACACGTCAACAGTTAATTGTAATGTTTGTAAAATAAATTAAGCACCCCAGAGGCAATGCCTGTGTTGGGGTTGCTATCAGATCAAAAAACAAACAGAAAGAGTCATGAGCTGACCAGCTGTGCATCAATATAAAATAAAAAGAAATAATATAATCTACTTTTATTGAAATAATAATAACAATCCAAGCCAATATATATATATATATATATATTTTTTTTTTTTGTTTAAATGTCGCATACATATACAGATCTATACCTACATACCCAAACCAAAATACTTATACTCAAAACACCTCATAATAACAGGTACAAACATACACGCCACACATACACACACACACACACACAAGAGAATATTTAAAATAACGGTAAATTGTACACATCAATCAATTTTCTGGTTTCAAGATATGATCTATGTCATTGATTCCAAATAGCTAATGTTTAACCATTTACATGGTTCTCTTCTCGGAATAGTCTACCTTTAACTCCAGGGGCAAGAAGTTAAAAATTCTAGGTGCATTATAAAAGAGACATTGTTGAAAAAAGGTTAACCTGGCCTGAGGCACAAAAACCAAACGAGGATTTCTAAGGTTCGCATAGCAATATGCATTAAACCCTCCTTTTCCCTTTGATCTTAGATTCAATAATGCTTTTATTAACTTATAGACATAAAGCTTTCTAAGCGGGAGGATATCAAGTTTTTGAAAAAGTGGATCAAATCTTTTTTTCTTCAAAATTACTTTTATTATACGCTTCTGCACATTGATAAGTAGTCTAAGATTAGTAGCATAAATGCCGCCCCAACAACTAAGACCATAACCAATATGCGACTCCACCACTGCAAAATAGACCATTCTCAAGGATGTTAACGAACAAACATTCCTCAATAAATAAAACTTTCTCAAAGCATTCAGCATTTTAATTCTTAAATTATTAATATGTTCTTTCCAATTTAAATATTTATCTATTGTAATACCTAAATATCTATAGTTGGTCACTTCTTTTATTTCAAGACAGGAGCAAACACTACCCATATTACAACCCACTTCATGATATTTCAAAACATTATTATAATCATGAATACCTTTAAGATCAAAGATAATTAATTTGCTTTTATCGCTTAAGGTTAAACCATTTCTATCCATCCAGTATTTTATTAGATTCAAATCAGATTGCATTTTTGAGAACAGTAAACCAGTTGTACCTGCAGCGTATGTCAATGCTGTGTCATCTGTAAAAGCTGTTAATCTTCCATGAAAATGACCCATGCACAGATCATTTACATATACTAAAAACAAAATTGGTCCTAAAACAGACCCTTGTGGGACACCATATTTTACTATTCCCAATTCACTCTCAACACCACCTACTTTAACATATTGTATTCTATTTGCAAGGTAGCTTTTAAACCATTTATAAGCCACTCCTCTTATCCCCGCTACCCACAACTATCAAGCAATATCAAATGATCAACTGTGTCAAATGCTTTTTTTATATCAATAAATAAAGCAGAACATTTATTATTATCGTTCATACCGTTATAGACAGATTCCAAAAATGAAGTTAATGCATGTTCTGTTGATAACGTTTCCCTAAAACCAAACTGGACACTACAAAAATATTTAAATGTTGAAAAGAATTTTATAAGCCTCACCTTCATTAATTTTTCTAATATCTTCGAAAATACAGATAGTAGGGAAATAGACCTATAATTACTCAAAGAGCTTTTGTGGCCTTTTTTAAATAACGGTATGACAAGAGCTGTTTTTAGGCAATCAGGAAAAATGCCCTTGGAAAAACTTAAATTGCAAAGATACTTTAAGATAGGTAATAAATGGTTTGCTGTTGTTTTAATAATTAATGTATTTACCCTATCATACCCTGGTGCGATTCCCGACTTTAAACCACTGATAATATTTTTAATCTCTCCTCTTGATATTGGTAAAATAAAGATTGAATTTGATAGACTATTATTGGGAAACAATTTCTCAAGGCCACTATCTATGCTAATATTGTTTATATTAGATCTCAGATCTTGTGTTACACTTAAGAAAAAATTATTAAATGAAGATGTTACCTCTTTTGGATTACTTAATTGCAACATTATTATGTATTATTTTGTCAATTTTAGAATTTGATTTTTGTTCACCGATAATTTCATCAATTAGTTGCCATTGCTTCTTAATGTTACCACTTAAAGATTTGAAACAATTTGCGTAAAATTTCTCCTTTGTTAATCTAATATCAGCTTTTAGTCTACGATCATATGACTTATAATAGTGTTTTAGTTTATCATTGTATGGTTGAGCTTTTAGTTTTTTATAAAGATGATGACGGGTTTTTACCCGAACACACAACCTATCAGTGATCCAGGGCTTCAATTTGACAAAACGTACCTTACTATCGGTTATTTCTTTAGAGTCCTCAATTACTTTATTGAATATTTTCAAAAGCCGTATTAACACAATGACAATTGTAAACTATACTCCAGTCACAAGACTCGAGTTTATGATCCAAGGTTTCGAAATTAATTTTACAAAGTTGTTTTGTTTGAATGACCTGTTTACCATCAACCAGCAATAGTGATAGAGAACCCAAGGAATGATCGGTTATTGCCCAATTTAAAACATCCGATTCAAAATTTAGAATTTGTTAACGCTTACAAAGTCTCAAAAACACATGATCTATACATGAACCACTGATGTCCCTGGTTACTTCATTAATTAAGGATTGAAAGCCAAAACTCGCCATCAAATCTAAAAATTTATCTGTTGTCGCAACTCTTTTCAAAATATCAATATTTACGTCACCAATAACGATAAAATTTTTGCCCTTATTAGCTTGCAATATATCTTCGATATTATAAAGGAAAGCATCAACAGGCTGTTGATGTAATCTATAAATGGCCAATATTGTTATCTCAGTCTGAAGTATAGAGAGAGATAACAACACACAGTTGATAAAGAAAGGCCTCTACAAGACAACTCGTGTCTAGCATGCACTACCACCTCACCAGCACGATAATTATTATTGCAATTACTAAACATATTGTAACCATTTATTTTATAGTAATTAACCTCATTATCATAAATCTACGTTTCACAGAAAACAATGATATCTGGTTTAATATGTGAACTCTCCAATACTGTTAAAAATGAGTCAAACTTTTTCCTCAAACTACATATATTTTGACATAGTATATTAAAAAGTGAAGACATCAATTATTTACTGGGATGAGATTTTACAAGACTGAATTTCACAAACTAAAATTAGAAGTATGAAAACCATATTGAAAACTTTTTTTTTTATCCTTTTTCTAAACCATCATTTACAAAATGAATAATCTAAATATATGCTCATAAAAAACAATCATCTCTAATAATACATTACACAAAAATACCTCACAGAGAGTTTATCTGGTCCATGTTTCCTATTACTAGAACATCCTCTCCATCAGCTTTCCGCATCAAGATCCTACCTCCTCTAATCCAAAGGTACTTGTAGCCCTTTGTTTTCTTAGCTTCCTTAGCATGGAACAAAACATTTTAATTTATACATGCTGTGTATAAACTGTGGTAATTCCACTGGTATTCAGGGATCACCGCCGTATTAAGATCACCAGATAAGATATCTGATGCGTGCACACATGTGGCCAAGACAGTCCCACAGTCGTTCACAGTGCGCCAAGGTCAGCGGACGTGAGTTACGCTTAATTAATTTAACTTTTTGGTAACAAACCTAAATAACGCCCTGTCCCTAACCGTAAGTTCTAAACGATAAGAGTTAAGAGTAATAATAATAATTAATTAGTTAGTGTAGTAATTAAATTATATCTCATTATAAGCTGGCTGAGAACATGGTGTTTAGTTGGGTTGAGACTTAACGTAATTAACGTCCGAATGTATTTAATGGTTAGTCCTAGCACGTTTTCCAAAACTCCCATTCCGGAACTTAAGCGATGGAAACAACTGTAAGGGTGATGTAAATAACTCGATAACATTTTTTTAATAAGTAACCATAGTCTTGTATTACTGGATTACTTGTATTACTTGTATTACTTGTATTACTCAATACAATTTAAATATACTGTATATATTATATATTTTTATACACAAATTCAATTATTGATATAAAGAAGTAGGCCTACTATTGGACAACTTGAAGAAAATAGAGAACTATGTCATTACAGTTTTATTACCTCAATAAAAATATTTAATTTGATATGAAATTACTAAAATTTGAGTAATAATAGAAATTACGTCCACGAATAATTGTTCTATTCAAATTTTTAATATCTTTCCTTTATACGAGTGAAGGATATTTTATTTGCTAAATGTATTAAAAATAATAAAGTGGAACGGTATGGTGATCTTTGTCTATGCCTGCACAATCAAGGCGTTTTATAAATTCAAAGCTTAGCCCATAAATTCTATATGTAAAACCCCTATATTCAGCCGTTTGATATTTGCACTTGCAAATATAATAATTTGGCAACGTTGCTTCGTTGGCTCAATCCAACTGCGATAATACCCGCACAGTTTAGGTGTGATGCTAAGATATGTTACCCGTAGAGGGGCAGTGCGAGTTGTCACTTCCACTGTCTATCCGGTGGTCACCAAAAATCCAATGTAAAGAACCAGCGGCTTTAGTATAACTATGATATTTTAAACATACGTGAATATGCACTACAATGCTGCATAACCTCTTTTACTATGCTCGTTTATTTGTGTCCAATTATTTAAGTTATTTTCGGTTGATTGGACTGTTTTTCATCGGTCTCGGTATCCCCATGATCCTCAAATACTTCTTTATATTTCCTCCCTCTCATGTAATAATAAGAAGCTAACAAGTATTCAAAATATCTGATTTATTATTGGAGGTTTAGGATTAATTAGTTCCAACTTTATTAATTTTAGCTTCACGACACAAATCGATATTTAAATCTCTGCCATAAATACCTCCTTCTATGGAGATCAAATTATTTAATAAAACATTTATCTGTTTCTAAATTTATAGTAAATATATTCAACAAATATTGTAATACATTCACAGAATGTTACTAATATTATAAGTAAATATTATACACTAATATTTTATGTTTATTTATCCTTTACTCTGTTTTTTCGTTATTAAATATTATGTAATTTTCGTTTGAGTTGTAATTAATTCGAAATTGTTAATTTAAAATTTTAATCAATTAGGGGTGTGTTATTCGAAATGCTATATTTTTAACAATCCACAACAGAAAAAAAGTTTTTAATTATTAATATATGTTTGAAAAATGTTGCAAATAAATATAAACCGTTATAAAAACTTTAGCAAGTTTAATATTTATTACTTTAATATAAGTTACTTTGAGTCATGATGAGATATAGGCATTGTCAACGTTCTTTAGGTTAAAGTGGTGAGAATAAAAATATTGAAAAGAAGGAATGCATGTTGAACACTCCGTATTAGGGTTACTAAGAACTCGATCATTTCTTTAAAAAAATTATATTTTAAATATATATTTCTCACTTTGAAATTATTTATGAAAGTCTACATTATATCAATATAATTAAACTAAGTTGTAAGGATAAAATTATAAATTGTTTGTCCCGTGTACCTATTGAAAGTTTGAGCTGAAGGCAATGAAATGCATTTACTTTAGCTGTAGGATCTAAATTTGATATTTTTAGGGACTTTCAGATAAATTTATTGAAAATAAAATTATTCTTAATTTAGCAAGGTAAGCTATGAGAACAAATGATAAGGTTTAATATGACGAGTATTGAAGAATTGATTGTATTAATATTAATTTATTGTAAAGGGTAATTTATTATAACCTGTTTGTAGAGTGGGTTTTATTTGGCAATAAAAAATTGTATAAATTCATTACAAACTCGTATTGCTTTTTAGAACTTTCTCTAATATCTTTCCCTTATATTTTGCTGTGTATGGTAATTAAAAAATTACATTGTGTTTTTGAATGATTTAGCAAGTTTCAACAAACGAATGAAAACAATTTTCACGATATGCACTTTATTTGTAGAAAACAAATAAAATATGACGTTTCAATGAATAATCTCATTATCCAATGTTGTTACAACCACAACTTGTTCCTAATTGGAAATCTATATTAGATATATTATTTTAAATCTAAAAGTTGTTTCTGTTAATGTGTATATGAGGGATACCAACTTTAAAATTCTGTATTTCATAATTTTTATAGTTTGTGACATTTGTTTATGTTATATTTGTTTATTTGATATTATTTTAGTTTATATTGTTTATTTATTATTTTTACTTGTTGTTGAAAAAAAAAATCATTCATAACCAGCACATGCAGTAAGAGAAAATATGTAGGTACGTTTAATTACATTTGATTACACATTTTATAAGAATAAAAATAAATATTTTTTTCCGAGATACAGTTAAATTTCATTATCATTCTCGTAATTCTTCAAAACCAATTAAAGTAACAGTGTTACAAAATGACAAGAAATAATGTATAAACATAAATGTTTAAGTATTTAGAAGATATATTTATTTGGAGATGTTGCAAGAATAATTTAAAACAGCTGTAAGCGAGTACACACACGATTTAGAATACCATTTTCCCTTAGGGGTTCACTATAGTTAGTACGGGTGTGGCAGTCTCTGAGGATCCCAGATGAATTTATACTTTCTTTCATGTAGTCTTGGGTTAGATCCTTCTTTGTTATCTTTCCTAACAAGACCCTCTTGACAAACTTTTGTTTTTTTTTCGCCTTATTAATCTTCTTTTTTTATAAGGCGATTTTGACTCAACTATTTTCGCTTTCAACTACAAGAAACGAAAAATGTTAAACCATTTCATTATATATTCTTCAAGTGAGAGTTGTATCGGAGTTTGAAATCGCAATTAAATTTGAAAATAATTTACATAATCGTTTCTTACTTCTATTAATTTGTTTAATAAATTGATTTTTGATTAGATTTTTATAAGCAACTGATAACAATGAAGAATGATTTTTATACAGAAATGACAATATTCAGAATCCATTAATCTGTGAATATTTCATCGGTTTACTGAAAAAAGTGACCAACTAGGAAATTGTAAATTCTGAGAAAACGAAGTTTTTATTTTTCATATGAGTGTTAAAATTCTAATCATCAATATAAAATCAAATAATCTATTATAATAGTTATAATATTATTATTTAGTTAGGCAGTTTTAGCAGACAATTCCTAACACACAATAAGCAATATTGCAATATTTCATTACAAGCTATTTTTAGAGAAAAGTGCACTTGGTCACATTTTACAGTAAACCGACGATATGATCTATTTTGTAAAACAATTAAACTGATTTCCCAAGATGATGTAAGGGGAAAAAACTTTTTTAGGGCTTCAATATATATTTTTTTTAAAGGTGGTTTATATTTTATAATTACAACTAACATTCGTGGGAAGTCAAAGATTTATTTAATTAAAATTACTGTATCTTCTCAACTTGCCATTAAATAAGAACTATACATTACGTGTTGTGTTTATCTTGGATTACAAGATTTTTTTTTTTTTTTGATTTTTTTTAATGAGTATATTTATGAAAGTTATCACAAAACGCAAAATATTTGTAACATTTATTAAACCAACAGTATTTTATAAGATTTATAGAGCTTCACTATGTATTTAAAGCTGGAGTATTTTATGACGTCTACAAAATGCAAAGCCTCTGAATTAGTCAATGGAACTAATTTATCTTGTCCATCTTGTCCAATACGATTTCAGTAAAACATTTTACTGCATACATCACTTTCAGTACATTTTATAATTGAATCAACTCTGCATTCTTTGATATCTTGTCTTATTTTGTCTAATCATTTGTACATTTCTTTACAAATTGAATCTCATATCTTTAAACTCAAGACACGAACATTCAAAACTCTACTACTAGGCTTCTTTTAAATTTTGATAATTTCAGTTCGTTGCTTAAAATACTGTATTGGATAAATTGTAGTCTTTATTGAATAGTAATTTCAATTATTAAACTTTAAAATAAAATTCAATAAATTTACGTATAAGACGATGAATTATTATTTAGGTATACATGTTTAAATAAATATGTGCCATATAACAACACGTATTAAACGTCTGTTTAATTCCGTCTAGGGGCAATTCTCACATCATTTTGCACGAGAATTGGAATCTGTTTGTTTAATAATTTATAAACGGCAGTAATTTAAAATGAGTTTTAAAACGACTTAAAACCTATATTCTATTTTTTATTAACTACCTCTTAAACACGGTGAAGATCCATGGTTACAGTTGTTTCCTTATCCAAACTCAATTTTTATTTGAACACAAAACACAATTATGTTTATTTGTTGATATTAAACTAAATTGATTTCCCCTCGACAAAAAAACAAAAACAAAACCAAATATATATATCAAACGAAAAAAAAATTACTTACCCACTACCTCAAATGTAAAATACAAAATACACAGATTGACTCATAACGTAAAACAAAATTTTCTTGTTAATTTACCCAAAACATTATTTAGCAGTCGGTTTAAACACTTCGTCTTAATGTTTACAGCCATGTTATATTTTGAACTGTCTGTCATTTAGTCTCCGAGGAATTTCCTAGTTTAGTTACTATGCTAACGTTCAAAGAGAAAACTGCGTAAACATAAATAAATAAATAAACATCGAATCTCTGTTCGAACAATACGACCGGTAAACAAACAAAATACCAATATACTCTTTAGCTACAAGTAGTTAAAGCGCCCCAATCTATTGTCGCTCAGATTTCACTCAACCGTCCCTTAATTATTAAACTTTGATATGTTCCTTTTAGCTTATTAAGTTGGGATGGTTTGAAGTGCGATAACCTATTAAAGTTACAAAAACTTCCTTTTCCGTAGATTTAAATTTTTAAAACACGCATTCAAGACACTAAACAAAAGTGAAATGGCTAATATTGTCTTTCCATCTTTGGCGTGCTGAAGAAATAAAAAATGTTTGCAGTATCCAGGTTGGAAATGCTTCTTGTTTAATACTGCATGGAATATTTTTGCATATCGTTAAACTTCTTTAATTGTGTTACGATCGGTTTTTCTAATGACATGTTTATTTTGTTCGAAGTCAGAAGAATATCTTTCGTTAATTTATTAGTGAATTTTATTTTGTCTTAGCTTGACTGTTTAAACATGCAGCATGATTCCCAAAGGGCCATACTATATGGGCAGAAAAAACGCGACCGAATGTCGGCAGCAGAAAAGCGTAGGCATTGTATTCCTGGTTAAACTATGGTCCTAACTATACAAACCGAATTGACCACACCGACAGACGCGTCATCAAGCGGAGAGGCGGTTTTTATGCCAAGTGACGCGCAAATTCGGCTAGCAGAAATTCCGCTTATCAATATATACGGACAGAACCCCGACCGAAAACAAAAGCGCGCCAGGTGGCTCTGTGCAGAACCTAGAATCAAAACAAACCAAGTTGAGGAATTTACAAGTAAGGTTATATTCAACTATTATTGTTTTAATTATGTTCGACACTGAACGGTTTATTGTAGAAGTAGAAGAACGATCAGCCCTTTACGACGTGATTTGTAAGGAATATAGTAATAAAATTAATAAATCACAATATTGGCTTGAGGTTTGAAAGGCAATGGACGGGGATTGGGGTAAAGTGGGTGGGTTGACCATCGCCTTTCCTTCTCCGTTAAACATAACATCATGCAAACAACTCAATACTGCACCAACACAAGTGATATCTATCTCATCCATTTTGGAACGGTTATAAATTCTCATCCATTATAAACTATAAAAATAGTTTATAATGTCATAACAATCATTTCGTCGGTCCAAAAAAAAGCTCGTTTAGTTACGCAGCCCGAAATTCGGAGCAGAATTCATGCCTAAATATTATGCTCGTATAGTCTACGAAAATTCGGCGGGGATTAACCTGATGTATCGGTCGCGTTTTTTCTGCCCGTATAGTATGGCCCTAAGTCTATTTCAACTCATATTAAAGCCTAGTACTGCACAAATCATAGAGGTTTGTTGTAATCTTAAATGTATTCTCAATAACTAATTCGTGTATTTTAATTGTTTTCTATAGTCCAATAAATTGCATAAGAATTCCAATTTAACTTTCCTCTCATGTACTGTGATATATTTTCAACATTTTGTCATCCCAATTGACCTTCAGTTTGTTTCTGTAGTTATGCTGCTCCTCATGAACTATCGACCTATATGAGTTATTCTCTAAAATGGTTTGTTAAAATTATTGTTCTCTCTGGATGAACTATTTAATAGAATCTTAGATAGTGCTGCGTAAATATATTTAACTTGGTAGACTCACTTAAATTTCTTTTTCAAAACCTTACTTATTTGTTTAATATTAATATTAACTAAATGGGAGGAGTTGAAATTTAAAAAAATAGGCTTTTAGTCCCTCACGGACGTTATAGAAAATTTATAAATAATATTTTTTAAATTTATTTAAAATATATATATTTGTAACTTCTTTACTTACTTTACTGGACACCAAAACCTATTTTAGTACGTATTCAGTGGACCGCTACCTTTCCAGGAAGGCGGCCCACAAGGAGTAAGGTCGAGCATAGATCTTAAAATATTATATAACTAGCCATAAGGTTATGTATTTTTTTAAGCAGATGAGTTAATACTTATTATTTGTTATAAATAAATAAATATATATTATATATAATAATAATAAAGTTATATATAAATTATATACAATTTTTGGGTCGTCTATTCTATTTAAAAGTTATATATGTATGTATAATTATTCCTTTTATTAAAAGGTTAATCTAAATGAAAATATTATCATTGAAGAAAAACAACTATCCACGTCTGGCTTTTTATGTTCCATAATAAATTTGTTAACTTTCAATGTTTATAATTTTCTTTTGACCAAATCATAATCAAGAAATAAAATATTATATTCTTGTGATATATATTTGAGTATTCTAAGTTCTGTTATTATACTAGGTACACAGGCTGGAATAATCTTCTTCTTTTTTGTGACATGAAGATCACCCCAATTAAGCATAGTTTTTGTTTTCCTCTGTTTGCCCACGTGATTATTAAAAGAAAAAAAAATTATTTAGAATTACATTATTTGAAATTGTTGTTTTACTGTTGTTGAAATACTTTTTAGCTATATATAAATTATATACAGCGGTCCAAGTCTGCGTTTCCACTCTTTATCAAGAAGGTAAGATATCGTGTACACAGTCATGGAACACAAAATAAACATAAAATTTATGATACAATATATAATATTTAATTTTTGGTAAATAGTTGTCATTTGTACTATAAATTCTATAAATTCGGCTGCGAAAGGGGTGAGATAGCTTGTAAAGTAAGAAAAAGTAGTAGGAACATTGTCGGGGTAGGATCAGGTTGGTTGGACAAAGTCTGAGGATCTATTCAAATCGCTTGCAATAGATGTGAGGTCTTAAAATAAGGAAAAGAAGAAAGAACGTCGGCTGCGAAAAGGGTGAAGTCGTTTGTAAAAGGAGAGCAGTTGAGAAAGGCCGAAATTGGTTGTGAAAATGTTATCGATCTCAAAATTGAGCCAGAATCTTTATTTCCCTCACTGAAATAATTTAAAATTCAAATATACCGTAGTTAATTTTATCGTATTGTTTTAAATCTATTTTACAGCAACAAAATTAGTTAAGGTACGTAACAAAAGATTGGGTACGAAACATATCTCTTGAAAAAACACAAATTAGTAAAAACGCACGTTCTAAAAATTTTACGGATAATTAAATCTAAACAATATAAATAGATTTCAAGCTTCTTTGAAATGGACAACGAGTTACGTTTAATTTCAATGAAATATGTTTTACATTCGTTTTGATAGAAGAGTTTAAAGTATTTGTTTTGTTTCGAATAAAGAGTTTTAAATTGGTTTGCGTGCGTTACTAATTAATTGTTATCTCTGTCTGACTATATAAATAGTGCATACTCTTATAACTGCTTATGACTACTTGGTGAACATCTTTCTTATCAACTCGACAATTAATTTTAAAGTGAAGAAATGTCTTCCAACGCTATTTGTTTATTGCTGATGCTCATTATAATCTTGTGCATGATTGGAGTTACTGTGGGATGTAAAAAATCTTTCATTGTCGTAAGTTATATCTATATCACCTTAATTTAAAATAATAAGTAATGTTTAAAGGGGAAATATTTTACTAAACAACAATTTCAATATTAGTACAAAATAATTCTTTCATCAAAACTTTCCAGTTAATTAATTTGTAATCAAATATAATTGTAAAGATACGACAGCCAAGAAAAGGGCAAACACGGAAAGGGATAATGATCACTATCTTAGGATAATTTTGGGAAATGGAAAAAAAAAAAACTATTATCATAATGATGGGGAAACGAAGGCAAAAAACTTGTGAAAAAATTAAAACTACTAATACAAATGCAATCAGAAAAAACAACACGCCCAAACCGGGTTTAAAAAAGACCTTTCAACGGTCGACTAACAAAATGGTGTTAAATGATCTCATTAGGTTCTCGTCATCTTATATACAAACATTGTGCTGAATTAATTTGAAATATTCTAGTCTTTTATTATTTTTTTAAAATAAATTTTAATTCAGTTTTTAATAATGGAAGCCATAACGAACTGTTTTCGTACCGGTTTGGCTGACAACATTATTTCTTAGCTTTCTATATAAGTCATGGTGTACTAAAGTGAATGATTTATATTTGCTAACTTTTCACGTGACATCGATAATTGATCCATATTGTTAAAATATCGTTTAATAGTTTTATATACGAAAATTAAGGGGAATTTTCAGAAGACATTATTGGAGTTATTATATCAATAACAACTCAATAGTATTTTATACTATTTACAAGGTGCATTCACCACAGTTTGCCCCTTCAATCCTAGGTGGAACATATTTTCGGGTTTTGCGGCATTGCGAATTGACGCATACCATGTTACAAGGGCAAATCATCTGTAATCATAATCGGGTTAGTCGTCGACCTCTTCCACACTCTGAAAGTCGGCTTGAGCCGTCCCAGTAGACCGGACGTATTTGTAACTATGTGTCACTGGTCAGCCGGAGGGAGACAGGAAACTTACGACACATATTTTAATTGCCCAGCATTATGATAATAGACTCGTTGAAAGTGACAAATTACCCTTTTGAAACACACAACTGCCTATACAATATTTAAAACTTATATAACAATAATCCAACATAAATTAATAATCATTTTTCAGTTTTGTCAATAACAATACTTGTTGTATATGCTTGTATAAGCAAAAATAAACCGATTTATTTGAAATTTTATATCAAAATTCACAGCATTTTATGACAACAGTCGTAGTGATATTTGTTTTTGTCAATTATTAAAAATTGCCTAAGCTAAATATTTGTACTGGACAAATATATGAGTCAGTGCCTATTGTCTCCGCGCAGGTCAGTAAGGATGCCCCAACAATGGGACCCGGGCCCGGGCAAGCTAAGCCGATTAGTGCCAGTTGACCGAATCTCTGCCTCACTCCGACCGTTCCACAACTATAGTTATCCTGATGTAGTGTGGGGGTGAGACTCGAGGAGGAGGGGGTAGATGGACGTGGTGGGGGTTCAGGGAGCGTAGGATTGGTCCTGAAGTGCCCTTAGTCGGGCCGGGAGGCGACTGGTAGAGGAAGGTATGGTGGGCGAATGGATCCGGGGAGGTTGAGAGGGTTTTTTGCGGGGAATGGTGATGAAGGGTTCGGTCGGCTGAGGACCTATCGTTAGCCCTGAAAAGAGCCAGTCGGTCTCAGGTGAAGTTGAGGAGATAGGTAGGATGCGATCTTGGCCGCTATGGTTGAGTGTCCACCCACTTTCGCCGGCACCAAACCACCTACAATTTCCTTTTCAGGAGGCGACGCGGGTGAAGCAAGATGCTGCCGTTGCCTGGATTTCTCCGTTTAATTTCCCTTACGGGAGGCCACGGGGTGATCCTTGGAGAGGCGACGATCTTGTCAGCGAGGATCAGGTGTCAGGGGTTTGAATAAACTAAAAACGTATAGGTGTTGAACAGGCAGTTGGTAGGCGGCAGGTGACTCAGTGTGACAGCAATGTTGAGGTGTGAATGAGAAGTGAGTGTGGAGCCAGTGAAGATGGCTGGTCTCTCTGGAGAGAAGAGGTGAAATGATGATATGTTCTCGGAAGGTCTCCAGGAGGAGAAGTGTAGTAGGTTACTGTTGGTCTCCCGGAGGAGAAGTGTAGAAGTAGTCTTCAGGTCTCCCGGAGAAGTGTAGGTGTTCACAGTAGGTCTCCCGAAGGAGAAGTGTAGAAGTAGTCTTCAGGTCTCCCGGAGAAGTGTAGGTGTTCACAGTAGGTCTCCCGAAGGAGAAGTGTAGAAGTAGGCTTCAGGTCTCCCGGAGGAGAAGTGAGTTTTTGTACTTTTTTTTCTGTGGGTACTTATACAACTTTAGCTCTGCCAGCTTGTAGCTTAGCTGGCCTAGGATTGGCTGAGTCCTAGACAATGAACTGTCCATTGTATAAGTTCTACGTGAAGCGAACCAATTGACGAACGAGGTGGTTGTGATTGGTTCGGAATAGTGTCGCGGAGCTCCATAGTTTGAAGCCGCGGAATTTTAGGCGCTCGACGTGAGCTGTCGGCCAATCAGAGACATGTTGCGAGTGCGGGGCTTGTAAGGTGATATTGGCCGAAGCAAAGCCGTTTAAGGCCGGGGAATTGATGTGTGTGTTGGCAGGTTTTACCGTATAAGTGTTGGGAAACTAGTTGGGTGAACTAGTTCCCTGTTGTGGTGACGTTAACAATCCCACCAGTTTGGCTCAATACAATGCGGTAATTTTGTGTGACAGTCAAGTTCGACGCTTTGAGACTTGTTGCCGAAATTTCTCACCCTTGGAATTCAATTTCACCTTTTACAGTTTCCCCAGCAATACTGTCCCACGCTTGAAATGATATATTAAACATAATCGACACCATATTTTCCCTACCGAGTATGTTATGCTTGTAACGGCATACGATGCTCTTGGAGACAATTCTTTTAACTTAAAATAAAATTTTTCTCTATTCTCCGACATATTCTGTGCTCATGACAAATTAATTCTGTTTTGATTACCCATATTTCCCCTTGTCTATGGTCGGGCAACATCAGCCTGCGCTATTCGTAATTTTAATTTCTTTTTTAAATAGTTTCTAAGTTCAATGTGTATAAGAAAGTATCTAGTTTAAGTTTATTCTTCAATAATTTTCCTTGCACTCCACCCATAAAATATCACACTGGGTCATTCATTGCGCATTAAATTGTTTTAATAGTGTCAATATGTGAAACGTGCCTAGTTTGCCATTTTGAACTAGGTAGCCCCATACAGACCACTAATTTCTTAGAGTCAAATACTCTCATTAAAATTATATAATAAGTAGTGTAGTTAATCGTAGTTTCAAGATCAATAATTAATTATAATTTTAGCATGTAACGCTCTTCGGTGCTGCCTGGACTGAGCTTGTCGAATTTCGTAGTTCACGGATAAGCCTGACACTCGCTGTTTCAAATCAAATTCTAAAAGATCCACGACCAATTCACTTTGTGACGCAAAAACTAACTTAATCTTTGTTTTGTTTGTTTTCAGTGTTACGGTGATTCCCAATGTTGTAGTAAAAAATGTATTAAAAAAGGAAGATACAGTTATTGTCTGTAGGTATGTAAGTCACCACGAGGCTATGTAAGGGAATATCTTATATTGAGCAAAAATTTTACCAATATATTCTTTATGTAATCAAAATGGAAAATAAATGTATCATGAATTCTTAATTGTGTACATTTGAATCACCTTTTTCAATGACTGCATACAAGACCTATGAGTAGTCTGTCCCCGGAGGATAGCCCGACAAACAAACAAACCAAAGGTCACGGTTCAAAGGTCAAAGATAAGGGATAGCGACTTTGAAAACGTTGTTGATGGTATTAAGTAAACGAAGATAAGAGACTGGCGCCACTAAGTAAACAGATATAAGGTACAGAGTTAATGTATGTAAATAAAAAGATGTTTAATAAAAAACAAGAGATAAAGTTGAAGTCCAAGATTATGACCTATTAAAGTCCACCCGGAGTTTGGGCCAGAAAATATTGTCTGATGTGACTTGCGTCATTTTGAAATTAATTGGTATATATTATTATGGATTATGATCGGACAAAGTCCGCCCCCGGAGTTTGGACCAGAAAATATTGTCACATGAGTTATTTTAGTCGACATATATTAGTTTAGACTATGACCGATCAAATTCCAACCGTATTTTGGGTAGTTCACAGATATTGAAATTATATAAGCTATTTAAAAATATTCAAACTTTTAAAAATTAGTTGATATATAAAATATATAGAATGTTATCAAAAGACATCAGTTGAAATAATGGAGCCTTTGGGTCACTGATAGGAGTCTGGCGCCATAGTGTAAACAAAGATAACGAGTACAGAGTTAATGTGTGTAAATAAAGAAAATTGATAATTAGTTATTAAAGTAAATTAAATGTTGTGGTCAGGGGGGGCAATCTTTGTCCACTATTAGTTTAGGGGCAGTTTGGGTTTGACGTCCGTTTTAAAATTATAAAATATATATATTGTTATCAGAGATGAGAGACTACAAGTTAGTGTATTTAAATATTGATAACAAATAACGAGTACAAAGTTGATGTAAATAAAATGTTGTGGTCAGAGGGCTTCTCAATGTTTATTGAATGTTATTGATTGATATCTAATTAGTCAATAATTAAAATATCATAATTTTTTAAAATTTCTATATATATATATATATATATATATATATAATTTATATTTATGTTCAGTGTAGTGTTAATAAATGCAAGTATTCTTAAATGAGCTAATGCGGAGATAATTCTTTTTTTAATACAGCGTTCAATAAATTGAATAATAATATACTGTTACATTTATAATTTATTTGTAGACGTTGAAATATCATAAAACATTGAAATAATAAATGTATCAACGTTGTTAAATATGAAATTGTTTCTAGTACAGATTGCTTTGCATTGAGTATGATCATTATATTTGTAGTTGGATATATATAAGCCTATATATATTACACTTCTACTTGTCACGTACCTTTAATTTATAAAATATCTATTTATTAATACAATTATATTAAACTATTATTTTTTATGTTTTATTTTTAAACTGAAAGTGTTAGTTGAATTTTCATTAGGTTTGGAAGAAATTATATAGTTAAACAGGTAAAATAAAATAAAATAATAATCTCGTGGGATTGTGCCAGGAATATTGAGGGACGTAGCACAAAAAAAATCACTTTTTTCCACTTTATTGACTGACAAGTAGAAAAATAAATCCCAGTCAAGCTGCGGTACATGGCGCCACGCGGAACACAATTGCCTATTATCTTCGCTTACAGTTTATTTATTTAACTAATATTAAACCTTATTCATAGAGTACGCAAATGTAGAGGTAAATAACGGTTCATTATTGTGAATTTCATATAACGGATTAACCGTGAAACAGGGCAGCTAACACCGATAGTTTAATTTTTAGAAACATAATAGCTATTAATAAAGGAAACAATTTTTAATTTGACACAGGATCTGCCATATTTCTTGTCTCTGATCACTTGTAATTTTATATGTCTATAGTGTATATTATGTTTAAATTTAGCTACTGTTATAAATTAGTTTAAATATTTTTATTTTATAAATTAATATACTGTTTATATCATATTGAAATATATATCTGCATACATAGTTATAAAACAAATTTTAGTAATAATTCTTCGTATAACATATTTTATAATAGAACAATGCCATGTGTTTTAGTAATGTCTAAAGTTTTTAATTTTTTGATAACTGTACATAGTTATGTTATGTTTTAATAGTGTTATGTATATGTAAATAATATATATGTTAAAAATCTGTATATTGTGATATTTTATTAAGATATTATTGTAGACTTATATATCGTTTTTAGCGATTGGATGTATAACAATAGTTTTAAGTTTGTATGATTTAAGATTAGTTTAAAGTTATTTTTACATGTTTTATAATAAACTTTAATTGAATTAGACTCTTAATTTAATGTATTTAGTTATTAGTACAAGCTACATTTAATGCATGTTAGGTTAAGTGGGAAGTGATGGTTACCACCTCCTCGTGGTGCTTCCTGGGCAACATTGAAAAATGGCGATACGGTAGCTAAAAATGTTAATGTCATACATATACTTCAATTATATGATATGCATTACTCTATTATTTATCTAAATAGGTTTAAAACAAGAAAAAATGATAACACATTTTTAATAAATGATCTACTTTAAACATAGTATTTGTAATACGTTACATTATGTGAATGATTTACATTCGATTAAAGAGTTGTTGAATTTCATCATCATCTACATGAACTTCCTCTTCAATTTCGCTTTAATCGGATCGTTCTCCAGTAAGTCCTGAGTCGTAACCATCGTCAGAATACGTATCGTTAAAATAGTTCCTCCTTATAGGCTTCTTATTTCAAATACCTTATGTTTAATTATAAAGGAATCAAATAATTACAAAGTAGTTTATATAATATTTTTGTATATTGTATTCATAATTGGATACAAAGGATATAAACATTTTATAAAACAATAGCAATCTAAAAGAAATTACAAACATCTTCATACAAATACTTTATTTAACATTTTTAAAATCAATATTTTTCAAAAAATACATACCGTACATTCATTAATATCGTTATAAAACATTTACAATCTAAAATAATTTATAAACATTTCCAAACATAATCTAAAATATGTTTTAAAATAAAAATATTAACACTTTATAATAACTGAATTATTTAAACATAGTATGTGTGATGCATTATTTAATGAATGATCTCAAATAATAATAATAATAATGAAATTTACAATAATGTTTTAAAATAATATTAATATATATAAAATCATAATTTACATAATGTTTAGTATTTGTTCAATATCATCTTCCATATTAACTTCTTCTTCACCTTGGTCGGAATGTTCCTCTGAGTGTCCTGAATCGTAACCATCATCATCGTTGTAAGCCATTAATTGATCATCTCCATGCAGACGTCTTCTTAACAAGGAATGGTGACGTATGCTACTTAAAGCTGTCACCCTCTGTATACCACCGTCAAAACTAGTTTCAATGTATATTTGCCATACATTTTCTCGATGGCACGGAAACGTGATTACAAATTTTAATTTAACTCTCACATCAAATCGATCAATAATTATTTTATGCTTTGAGCCGTTTACTAATACAATTACAGTTAACACTTTTCCGTGAAGTTTATATTTTATAATTTCTATTTCATCAACTAAAGAATTGAGATCGGAACCTAGTTGAAAAACCAACTTTCCTGTAACATACCTTTTAAATAAAATGTCGTTGTCCCTTAGCGGCAGGAGGAAGATGTGAGACACCATTCTGAGTATTAACTTACCATATTATCTTAGAACATTAAACTATATACTGTTTGATTATCAAACAATTAACTTTTAGTGTAAAGTTCAGATTAATATTTACTTTGACACATGTATAAAAATCATGTAGATGTGACTAACATTTTGTTTGTAAACTTCATATTGGTATTTACTTGTGGGCAAAAGTCGTTTAAATAACTATTTATTGTAACAAAGAGTAGGGGGTAAACCTTTATAAACGATGTAAGGAATTAGAATTTTATTATTTTGCTTGTGGTTATATAGAGGTTCAGTGAGTTTTTTAGAATGGCTGGTTTAGAAGAATGGTGGAAGGATGATGAAAGTTTGTTTGAGGAGTTGGTTGGGATGAACGAGTGGTGGTTGTCGTGGAGTGATGACGATGTAATAGATTTGACAGAAGAGGAGGAGGACGAAAATTTTGAAGGTGAGGGGGGTAATGAAGAAGAAGAAGAAGTAGTAGTAGAAGAATACGATGAAGTAATTCCGTATTCAAGCGGGGACGAAAGTGTAACAGAGGGAGCCGATTCAATGACATTATTTTTATATAACTATTATTTAAAAAGAAACATAGAAAATAATTGTGAAGAAGAAAATGACGAGCCGCCTAATAAACGGCAAAGACATTTTTAATATGTTGTATATATTCTTGTTTAAATAGTTTTATCGTATAATCTGTTATATATTTTGTTATTATTGTATTTGTGTGTGTGTGTGTGTGTGTGTGTGTGTGTGTGTGTGTGTGTGTGTGTGTGTATTTATTTGATAATTATAAGAATTGAACTCTGTATAAGACTTGATTATTTCATTCTCCTTATTTTAATACAGGCTTTTAAATAATAATAACAGTGAAATTTATAATAATATTTTATTGAAAAATAATACTTAATGGTACATAGTATGTATACAAAGGTTTTACATGTTGGAAACAATAATTATATACATTCATTCATATCTTTATAAAACAAGTGTAATCTTAAATAATTTACAAAAGTATCTAAACACATTATTTTAATTTCAGATAAAATCAAGTCTTTATTATTTGTTTCACATTTTATAACATTTATGTCTAATTCATCCAAACATTTCACTAAATAAGTTTTAACAATAGAATCTTCTTTTACTACATCTGCTGGTACATTTGTTAATAAGTTATTCACTACAATATTTTTAACATCTTGAAAACAGTTGAACACATTTGATGACATCAGAGTACAAAAGTTGAAGTAGTTTGAAACGCATTGTGACATCTGTAACAATCCTTTCCATGTAGGTTCCTGAATAATGAGTGTATCTGGTAGATAAAGCTGAGGTTGAATACAGATTAGTTCACGAATTAAAATAGATATTTTACCGTACATCATTTGAAACACAACTTGATGCTTATCCAAATCAAAATTTTCATAACTTTGTTTTTTACACATGAAAAAATTGGAAATTAATTCAGACTTTTGTAGTAAAATATTCCATTCAGAAATACTTAGTGAAACTCCACTATTTGAATCTGATTTACGTAATTGCAATCTTGGTTCAAACATATTTTCAATATCCAAACCAATTATAACTACTTTCCTTTGACTTTTATTTAGAGAATACTACGTATTCAAAAGTAGCACAGGCAGAGTTCTATTAACGATTTTCTTTTCCATATTTTGTTCTAATTTGTCTGTTTTTTCCGGAATTAAATTAGTTTTAAAGTTGATTTTCTTATTCCTTTCGTATGGTGTACGTCTCTTGCTGGGTTTGACATCCATGTTACTTAAGAACTGATTAATAACCCTTGGCGAATTGTTTTTTATAGCTTGGTTAGATACTATTGCGCATGCGCTCACTCTAATCTCTGACCATAGGATTGAAAGGAACATGGATCTGACCGAGTAAGACGTAAGAGAGGGATTTTTTACTAAATGGTCCATTAACAAGGAATATATTCAGATTGAGTGACTCGAAATTGCCAAAACATAGTAAATATAATTGAGCTTCTCAGAGATATATATTATTTTTCATTAATGGACATCGCCGTTTCACAATCTAAAATTAACATTTAAATCTTATAATTAATTATGATTAATAAGGTTATTTATATTATGTTTTAGTTAATTAGTGTTATTGTAGGCTTATTTTAAAGAATGAGGCGTTTCAATGAATCTTGATTTGTGAAATCGTTGCTGCAAATTTGTAAATAATAACAAATGAGGATGTGAGTGGTTCTGGAAAACGTAGGCTACATTGATTATGGTTTGTGATGTTAAATTTTTAGTAGCTACTTGTAATGAAATTACTTATCTCCATATTTTACATATTACCATATTTTACTCTCATCGTCAACAAACACATTTTAAACGTTTTATTTTTATGTATATATTTACCATTTATTACATCTCAATGAATCTTCGTGACAGAATTTTTATATTTCACTTTAAGCAATATAGAACAGTAGAAACGTTTTAGTGTCAAACATATTGGCACGTAAAACAATACTTCTTTTTATTATTACCTAAATTTGAAAGACATATGTTTTAAGTTTATTATTAAAACCAAAACCTCTAAACATGTAATTATCTTTTTAAAGTATAGGCGTTGAATATTCTAATGTGTTTACGTTTCCCATCAATAACACACGAAGACAATCATTTCATATAACTATTATGAAACTATATACGCATTTTAAATAATCTTTGTAAATTTTCAATCAAAATGTGTATATAATGTAGGAATATAAGTAAATATTGTTCATAAGCTTTTATCTCCAAGCCATATGTAAATCGAAGAAATAACTATATATATATATATATATATATATATATATATATATATATATATAAGAGTTAAAAAACCAATATTTATTATAAATAAACCATTTAAAATATTTTCTATTGACATTTATTTAAAAAAATATTAAACATTTTACTGTTGATTATACTTTCAGTAATATTTTAGAAAAATAGTGATAATACAAACCAAACCAGCAAGAATCTAAACTAATAATAATTGAAGATGTTATGTAAGCAAAGTTAGTATCTCATCTAATGGTAAATTCGCATCTATATGTCTAATAACTTGAAAGTTAACTATACTAATAATTAGAGAAGTAGAAGGAATAATAAATTATTAGTCTAATGGTTACAAGTAGTACCAGAAGTTCTCTTACAAGTTTAACTCGACTAACTTCTGTTTATTAACATTGTATCAGTCAATGTTTATCCATCACAATAGTTTAGTTACCTACTATAGGACACCACTTCTATTATGCCTCCAGATAGAGATAAATATTTGTTTCTGCAAATGCAGATTACAAAACGGTTGTGTGATAAAACACACATGGTATACAATTTTGTGATTGCAAAATAATGTTTTTTGTTTTTTTTAAATAAAAGAAGTAATCTGTCAAGGTGATGTCCTGATTTCACTCTACTTTTTAGTCTTACACTGGAAATAGATGTTTGTAACATAAAAAGTCAAAAATGCAAGTAAGAAATTTTTCGACATTTTGCTTACACGGATATTTTTTGAGAGCCAGTTGCTCTCTCATGTTGAAAGATGATTTCTGCAGCATGACGAAATAGCGATAAAAGTTTGTTTTTGAAGCTGGTTTTTAAAATGTAGTTATATATTTTCATCTCTTCTTTGAATGACAAAGATACATAACATAAAAACTATTTATGTTAATTATTTAGGTGTTATTTGTGCTGGACAATACTTACTGTTTTCAAGAAAGTATGAGAACAAATGCATCGCCATGACATTATTGAATCATAAAATCTTATAATTATAACGAATAAATACAATTGAGCCTAATGTGTAAGAAGTTTTCATATAAATAAAACTAAACTTAAACACAATTTATCACAAATACGTTAATAAAATCGAAGAGTAAGTTTTATTTTAATCATTAATTGAGAAATTTCATTAGGTTAGATTAATTCAATGTTGCTCACTATTGTTAGTAACAGATGATTATTTTATGATTTACCTCTACATTTGCGTACTCTATGAATAAGGTTTAATATTAGTTAAATAAATAAACTGTAAGCGAAGATAATAGGCAATTGTGTTCCGCGTGGCGCCATGTACCGCAGCTTGACTGGGATTTATTTTTCTACTTGTCAGTCAATAAAGTGGAAAAAAGTGATTTTTTTTTGTGCTACGTCCCTCAATATTCCTGGCACAATCCCACGAGATTATTATTTTATTTTATTTTACCTGTTTAACTATATAATTTCTTCCAAACCTAATGAAAATTCAACTAACACTTTCAGTTTAAAAATAAAACATAAAAAATAATAGTTTAATATAATTGTATTAATAAATAGATATTTTATAAATTATAAGTACGTGACAAGTAGAAGTGTAATATATATAGGCTTATATATATCCAACTACAAATATAATGATCATACTCAATGCAAAGCAATCTGTACTAGAAACAATTTCATATTTAACAACGTTGATACATTTATTATTTCAATGTTTTATGATATTTCAACGTCTACAAATAAATTATAAATGTAACAGTATATTATTATTCAATTTATTGAACGCTGTATTAAAAAAAGAATTATCTCCGCATTAGCTCATTTAAGAATACTTGCATTTATTAACACTACACTGAACATAAATATAAATTATATATATATATATATATATATATATATATATATATATATATATATATATATATATATATATATATATATATATATATATATATATAGAAATTAAAAAAAATTATGATATTTTAATTATTGACTAATTAGATATCAATCAATAACATTCAATAAACATTGAGAAGCCCTCTGACCACAACATTTTATTTACATCAACTTTGTACTCGTTATTTGTTATCAATATTTACATACACTAACTTGTAGTCTCTCATCTCTGATAACAATATATATATTTTATAATTTTAAAACGGACGTCAAACCCAAACTGCCCCTAAACTAATGGTGGACAAAGATTGCCCCCCCCCCCTGACCACAACATTTTATTTACTTTAATAAGTAATTATCAATTTTCTTTATTTACACACATTAACTCTGTACTCGTTATCTTTGTTTACACTATGGCGCCAGACTCCTATCAGTGACCCAAAGGCTCCATTATTTCAACTGATGTATTTTGATAACATTCTATATATTTTATATATCAACTAATTTTTAAAAGTTTTAATATTTTTAAATAGCTTATGTAATTTCAATATCTGTGAACTACCCAAAATACGGTTGGAATTTGATCGGTCATAGTCTAAACTAATATATGTCGACTAAAATAACTCATGTGACAATATTTTCTGGTCCAAACTCCGGGGGCGGACTTTGTCCGATCATAATCCATAATAATATATACCAATTAATTTCAAAATGACGCATGTCACATCAGACAATATTTTCTGGCCCAAACTCCGGGTGGACTTTAATAGGTCATAATCTTGGACTTCAACTTTATCTCTTGTTTTTTATTAAACATCTTTTTATTTACATACATTAACTCTGTACCTTATATCTGTTTACTTAGTGGCGCCAGTCTCTTATCTTTGTTTACTTAATACCATCAACAACGTTCTCAAAGTCGCTATCCCTTATCTTTGACCTTTGAACCGTGACCTTTGGTTTGTTTGTTTGTCGGGCTATCCTCCGGGGACAGACTACTCCTATGGTAGTAGAAGAGTAAATAAGAGTTAAGGTATAATTGTGAGATCGTTGATATTGTTCCAACCGATATCAACTTCTATGCCGTTCCCACCCATTTCTAACCTATCTCACCCCTTTAGCAGCTGATTTCAAACGATCTCGACAATTTACGTACTTCTCCTTTTGCAATCGATCTCACCCCTTTCACAGTGATTTGAACGATCTCAACTACGTTCGTCTTCTTTTTCTTCTTATTTCAACCGATCTCACCCATTTTCTAATCGATCCTATCCTTTGTTCGACCGAACCCAGCCATTGTCCAACGGATCCCAGTAATTTTGTAATGATGCATTTTTAAACTTATTCAATCTTGACTTCTCCCTTGGATCTGACTAATTGTTCCTTGCTAATTAATTGTAACAGTTAGTGATTTCGGTGGTGAAATTGAATTAGAATGGGTTGTGAATTTATATTTCGAGGACGATATCGGTTGGGAAAAGGTTGAGATCGGTTTCCTGGAAGAGGTATTTGGAAAATGAGTAAACTGATAAATTGAGATCGGTTTGGTGCAAGAGATATTCAAAAGAACGAGTGTAGTGGAAGCGGGAGATCGGTTGAACAAACGAACCAGATAAGTATGTTGGGGAAAAGACTATTGGAAGAACGAGTAAACTGGAAACGAGAGATTAGTCGGGGAAGTGGGTCAGATTGGTTTTCCTTAAGAGATTTCTGGAAGAACGACTGAACTGGAAATGTGAGATCGGTCGGGAATTCGGTTCAGATCGATTATAAATTTCCTGTATATACAATATGGTTTTATTCCCTGTATTATTATAAAGGTTTTTTCCCTGTATATACAATATGGAGTATTTAGTAAAAAAGATTCAGTAATTCAGTTAATTTCAACTAAGTGGAAATATATATAAGAAGTTATAAAAACATAAAAAACGAATCGTAAAAATGGAATAAATAAATTCAGTATTTTCTTTCTCCTGCCACAATATAGAATCATTAGTGAAATTGTAATTTAGATAATTTAAAATAACATGTACATAAGGAAAAGGAATTAGAAGGTGGAATTACATCTTGTTATTTTCTCCTTATACAATATAGAAACATAGAGTTAGGGAAATGGAGATTATGACTTAATTTTATCGATCTCATTAGTTTATCTGTTTATCTACTGATATACATTTTTTCAGCCAAACTCGACGCATTTTTTACACAATCTCACCTATTTTTAACCGAACTCATCCGTTTTCCCGAACGATCTAAACACATTTTCTTTCCGATTTTAAAGTGTACAGTCTTTTCTAACTAAGTAATCTGTTTTATTTGACCGATCTCAACCTATAAAATGTAGCTCAGTAGTATAATCAAAACGAGCGTTGATTTGGTTTATACGATGACGTATTTTATAACAGCTTTAAGAATGGATCATTTTAAATTTTATATCCTGAAATTTTAAAAGTGAAGGCGTTATTTATTTTTAAACTTCTTTTATAATATCGAATAATAGTTTCACATGATATACAACTAATTACAACGTTGTATATGAGTTTTTGTAGCTTCAGAAAAGTCAAATTGATTCATAATATTATTTCTCCGTCTTGAAATATTATTTCTTTGTATAGTCGTCTCTATAACTTCGATCACAATATTCGTAATCAAGACATGTTAATTTCTAACAAATATGGAACACATTTACAACAAAAAATATATCGATTTACAGCTTCTGCCAATTCATATTGATAATAAATTTGTTAATCTATATCAAGAGAATGGTCGGATCGACTGTTGAAATTTATATTGAAAACGAGGAGGAATGGGTTCTCGAGAAAGAGATTAAAAATTGGACATCTGTTCAGACAAATTTACTTCAAGTTTTAGTTCATGAAATTGGTTACACACTAGGACTAAAACATTCTCATGGGTCGACATCAATAATATTTGCACATTACAATGATAAAAATAACTAAATTTTCGAGGATGATATTTTAGTTATAGAAGGTATGTATGGGATTCCTGAATCGACAACTGCTACTCCTCAGATCGATACTGAATCTACAGTTCCCTCAGACTAGGAGAGTGTCTGGTGTAATGGGCTTGTCCTCCCTTCTACTTGTTTCCCTAACCTGATTTGACGGTACAAACCCATTCCAAGAAAACTAGGTACACAAATTACTGCTTAGCTACATTTAGTTTAAGTACAAGTTAATTCTTAAAAGTTGAATTTTGTAAACGTTTTATTCTTATTTACACCGATAAAAGAAACGAAAGCAGGGTAGCCGTTTACACAGAAGCATTGGAGGTCTATATTTTTTATTGGGGTTATACCGCTGAAAGCAAACGCAACAAACGAAGTGTGGGGGCCCCTCTATTCCTCTCCACCCCAGACACATTCCTACCTTGAGGATACTGTACAACTATTTCCACTTCTCTGTTTTTAATTCTATATACTATTATCTTATAAATTTAAATGGGCCCGATAAACGGATTTTCTTACATTTCCTGTTAGTTCAGAATGTGCCATAATATCCCATTATATGTACCTTATCGTTTTAAATTATCAGGACTATGGTAGAATTGTGTTATCGTTAGGATTCAAAAACCAATGAAAGAAAATTAGGAACAATAACGTCAGCATCACCATTCAAATATTTAATAGACAAGATCCTTATAGTAAGCCGTAGACGTCTACTTTATGTGGACAGTCGACCGGACTACTGGCTAACTGAGGAGTTTAAGATCGATAACAACAAAGACCAATTATTAAATGATCAATTGTAATTCCATTATAATATACTGTACGATACAATTCAACTATAAGATTATCAGATCTAAATATTTCAGACTTGGCCAGTAAAGATCACGACGATTAAGTGTTTGTGTTTTGTGTGTTAGGCCTACATGTTATGTGAACATTTCAACAATCTGATGATGAAACATAAGTTTAGAATCACATCATACAACGAAGTCGATACGACGGATACAAGATCGTTATACAAGATTTTAGTTATATTAAAATATTAAAAAATCTCTTGATGATCTTTTCAAACTTTAACCGGTTACGTAATATTTAACACGAAAAGAGCCTTTTATTTATCAGTTAAATATTATAATATAATAATAACACATGTCAAAGGTATCTAAACTACATTTATTGCAAATATGTATACTCTGGTTTTTCCAAATTTTATTTGAATAATCATTTAATTTCGGCCTTGATGTGTTCTTAGACAACGTCAGAATAAAATTCTCTGTTATTGGCTCATTCTTTCAAGTCAAATCATACAGGGTGTTTCTGAACTCTCCTTACAAACTACGGAGTATTGTTCCTTGCCCGAGCAAAAATTCCAAATCTCGTTTATTTTCCATCCAATTTTAAAAACAAAAACAACTGTGGATTTGTCACAAAATTTGCTAAACCAATTTGTTTTTGTAATTTTTTGTAAAATTGTTATTTTTAGAGTTATTTCAATTTTAAAACTTTGAATGGCCGCCATTTTGAAACGAGTTGTGTTAAACTAATGAAACATACTAAGAGAAACTAACAATAGCAACAATTCACCCAAATTTGATTCAAATCTGTAGAGCCGTTCTTAAAAATAGGCTAATTTTCTTTGTAAATAATACATACGGCAGATGGACAATGAAACCAGTATTAAGTTTTTGGCTTCTTTTTACCAAAGGAACAATACCCCTAAGTTTGTAAGGAGAGTTCGGAAACATCCTGTATATTTTGTTGCTTTTTAAAAATTTTAACCCGTCACAGAAAGATACGTCTGCTGTCTATATACAAATTTAAAATTTGAAAAACATGTTAAATTTGGCTAAGATTTAGATTTAAATTTCTAAACGTCTTTAGATTTAGGAGTGTATTTAGGCCTAATCAAACAGACATCTTTTTCAGTGTTGAATTGTATTTTTTTTTTTTTTACTCTTTTGCTACTTTCAAATTTTATGGATAACTAACTTTGTCACCTATTAATAAAAAAAGAAAAGAAAAAGATTTTAAAAGTTTAGTTCGGCCAGGACGCTCTTTTACCAAGTCTTATTTTTCCATTTTCCAATCTACTTGTAGAAAAATATTTCTCTTGGTATGGACTTTACCAACTTTCTGAAAATTAGACCGGTTACATTCAATACATGTCAGTTGATTTGAAGAAGAAAAAAAAAATTTTGTCTAGGACGTGTCTTTAGACAGACGAGTGTATTTAAAGTGAAAATATTACTTTAAAACTTTTCTGTGCGATTAGTCTCCTGCCCTTTCAGCTTGAAATGATCCTTAGACTTATCAGTTAAATATTATAATTAAATAGAGCCTGAGGTGTCTATAACTACAACGATTATTCCTTAAGGAACGAATTTATTGATTTACAACATAGCTTATGCAATAGCTGCACATTTACTAGTCTATACGTACTGTCCTGGAAGTATTTCTATAACCAATATAAATCATTGTGGGATTACGTAGCTGCTATAAATAGTTATGATGTTACATGATTCAAGTTAGGTACAAAATTACATCCGATCCCAGCCACATTTACATGTGGTCTCATTAGGTCAAGTACAACCTAGGCAGTACACTATAGATCACTAAGTCATACATTGTAAATAAAAGAGTTTTCTTTAATGTTATTGAAAAGTGTACTTTTCCTTCCTTCTTTTAATTAATATTTCATGTATTACACAGCAGCGAAAGTAAGTACTGGTATAATTTTAATTAGTAGGTTTTAATAAAACTAGTTTCTCTACTATCAATTACCGCGTACTCAACTTTACAAATAAAGTATTAGTCTAGTGTTAACACCATTCCTAAAACTAATGCTCACTCATAATGAATGAAGGGCTGGGTTCAATTATTTCTTATTTGGCAAGGAATACAGGTATGTCGCAAATATAAATACACAACTGATACATATTTGAAGCTTGAAAATTTCACTAAACAAAATATAATAATTTTTTTTTTAAAGTTATTTTAACACAATTAAACTACCATATCTTAAACTAGTATTTTTTCTTCGATTATATTAAATAATAAAATTAAATTGTCTCGTCTATTTGATGTATTGACTTAAAATTATGGCCACATTGATTTGAACTAGCATCTTGAAATTTGGTATGCAATTGTAGTTTTGAATTTGGTACGGAATTGTAGTTTTAAATTTTGTATGTTAATTGGCAACCACCTAACACAGACACAAGAAATTGCAAATTGTTACAAATATTATAATATTAAGACAAATTTTAAAACAATGTATACTTAAATTTATATCAGTGCAAGTTCATATCAGCCGATTAGTTGCAGTGACGGCTTGATTAGTGGCTAGAATCATAGGCCTATACAATGTTGTACACGCTTTTGATTAATTGCTTATTCCTCAACCGATTCTTTTGAAACCTTACATACTTTTTAATAAAGTTACAAAAATGTTGTATGAAACTATCAACAGACTGGAGTTTATAGAAACAAAATGGCGGCAACACAAAAATTTCTATTCTTTTATATTTTATGCCTTTTACTCTTGCAGGTTTAATTGTTGAACAGCTGTTTAATTCAAAACAGAAACTTATAGCATAATTCATTTTAGTACAATTTTATTCTCCCTTGTAGTTACAAAATGGTTTGTACAGTTGAGCAACAATTAAAGTATTGTGTGTAGGCCATTTACCAGACGTAACAAAAGAGATATTTCATTTCAAAAGATGTTTTTTATATTTCCGCCATTTTTGTTTCTATAAACACCAGTGTGTTGAAATTTTCACACAACACTTTTGGTAACTTTATTTAAAAGTATGTAAAGTTTGAAAAGAATCTGTTAAGAAATAAGCTATTATTACTAAATCAAATGCGTGTACCCCTTCGTGGGACAAACTGTATATATACGCGCAAATATGTATTTCAATAACATACTTGGAGCAGAATTCAGTAATTTATAGCCTAATAATAAGTAGGCCTAGATTGGTGAACAAATTATGCTCTGACAACCAATTTTGCATTTCGGAGCGATTCAGAAAAAACTTAGTCATTGAAACGCGTTTGATTAAGTAAACGTAATTTTTGTGATCTTGTGTTCGAGTTTTATTCTATCTAATATTTCATCACTTTTTTCTTATTTCCAACCTTCTACAAATTAAGGGGGGACTTTTTTTAAATGATTTTCAATGGGATATCCCTTTAAGAATATGTGGGACAATGCTTGACTTGTGTCTAAATAGATTACCTGGGAAATTATTAAAAGGTACAGAAATTAAAATTGTAAAAGTAATCAAACATTCTTTAATTACTGTATCCAAGACCAAATATCTACTATATAGAGCGAAACATTTTAAAGGGAAAGATAGGTGTGTCTTTATGGTCGTTATAAAAACAAATCAATTACATTTTGAGGCTGGAACACTCAAATTCAAACCTACCCAAAATTAACTTGTATGTCAATATATTTAACAAAAACTACTCTAACTCAAATGTGAGAGTTGATAATATTCTGACATTGTATGACTACTGTCAGTGAGAAACTTATGCTCTCTTTAAACTACAGGCAGTTACTTTTAAGGCTATATAAAACACGCATTTAAAAAAACCCAAGGAAGTAAAACTTTTTCTTTTAATGAAAGAGCTCGCACATACGTATTCGCATAAAGTACTATATTTCATCACTAGGACCAAAAGTGAAGCTTTTCGATACAAGCTCAAGTTTAACTCCTCGGAAAATGAGCGAGGATCGAAAAGCTTCTTTTGGTCCTAGTGATGAACTATATTTTTCGTTATACTGCAAACAATATAAGAAAACAATTTCACAAAAACTAAAATGTTATAACCTATTTTCCCTTGAAAAGTTTGGACAAGTTACACAACTTTGCAGCTATTACAGCTGTTTAGTTTGTGTTAGTGGTACTTTTTATAAAATCGATGGTAACAGATGTTTTATCTGTTATTTACAATCGTGAATATCGGTTGTTTTTATAGATTAATCGTTAATTAATTTGTATAAGCGAAGTAATAGCTGATGACCTCGACCTCAGCTGATGCTGTTAGGTCCAAGGACTAAAAAGAACATTTTAGCACTCAATAAATGTATTGAAAACAGCTGTTTTTGAAGCAGTATGACGAAAATGTATTTATTACATATAATATTTTATTCTTTAAAAAAAATTGTAATTATATTTTTTATTCTAACCTTTTCTGTGAAAATATTTTGATGACATAGAGAGAATTTTGTTTATAGAGAATACAGGTTAGACTGCCCTGTAAATTAATCTAAACATTAAAAAAAAATACAAAATCTTTTATGTGATATAGGTTTTCAAAATATTTTTGTAAATACGAAATAATTAACGTTAGATGGACATAACTTCTAATTTTTTTTTTTTTTTTTTTTTTTTTTTTTTTTAATTATTCTAGTTGTATAAAAACACGATTCAGGAATTACAAAATACCAGTTCAGATTTACATTAAACATATTAATATGGGCACCATCATGGTACTTTCCCAGCCTCAACATACAATGTAATACAAACAGATCCTCTAAATGTAATGCCCAAAAGTTGGTCTCTTGGGGCTTGTAAGAAATGTTAAATTGTATTGGTGTATCAAGGTTGTTACACAGGTTTAATGAACTTCGTAATTGTGTATATTTCTACTTGCGTTAGGTCGGCTAGAATTCGTATATATTAAGAGTCTCTGCTCGCTTCGCTCGTGTCAGTGTCTCTGCTCTGGCGGGTCTCGAATCTGTACATTGAAGGAGCCTCCACTAGCAACGTTTGTGTCGGTGATTCGGCCACGACGGATCTCCTAAATATTCATAAGAAGTCAGAGTTCAATATTACATTTATGACAGTAACTTCGTTATTTGTCATCGTAGAGATGTCGGGTTGTACCATTACATTCGGAATTGAAATCTGTAGATTTTTAATTAATTTAGTATAAGTTAAATAACACAGGAGATATGAACAACCAACTGTTTTAAACGGCCGCATTTTATCATTTTCAATTCGAATAAAACTTAAATTAGTCATAGTTTAATTAAGGATAAATAAAGCAAAAGCTTAAAGTTTCAAATATTTTAATAGTATGAATGAGCTACAATTGTTTCGCCTTGCGGCATCATCAGTTGCCCGATGATGCCGCAAGGCGAAACAATTGTAGCTCATTCATACTATTAAAATATTTGAAACTTTAAGCTTTTGCTTTATTTATCCTTGAATATGGAGTTTCAACAAGAAATATCTGCTATTACATTAAAATAGTTTAATTACTCTAGCTCATGCATCACTGAAGATGGCGATATTGTCGTTGAAGTTGAAACACGTTTAATTTAATAACGTAATTGTGAATAATTGTGTTCAAGTTTTATTTTAATTAAAAACACCTAACGGGTTAAGTCGATATTTATTTATTATCAATTCGATTTTTTTAAATATATCAATATGAGCACACCATAATCCCCTATACCAATTTACATGTTTTTATCTTAATTTTTGTTGTCGCTATCGTGCTTACGTAAAAACGACAAAGACGACGGACGGACGGACGGCATGTCGAAAATTAATTTTTCCGTTTCCTGAAGCCATAAAACGTGAAGATCGGTAAAAAAATGGAGATAGATTTTTTGCCATTACCAAACTTACCTATGTATAGTTACTGGGTAAGTATGAAGTGATTTTTTCGAACGCAATTAAGAAACTTAACCAAAAATGATTAGATATGTTAACAGTTTCAAAGTTCCCCTGTTAAATAGTTTAGTTGGCAACTGTTTTCTAATAGTTTAGTAGTTTATTTTTTTAAGCCTATTCTAGGAAATGTTTTCAGAAGTTAATACGAAACATTTAATTTTAAAATATACTAATTCAACCTGTGTACATTTTTAGACCGAATATGCAATAAACTAAACAGACCAAGTTAAACAATACACTAAATACGACCAAATTCAGTTTAAAATTACACAAATTCTTACGGATCCAATCCCATTAAAAATAAACTAGGAGTGCTGTTAAACATATCTACAACAATTTGAAGTTTTTTGGCAGGTTTGGTCTGAGCCTTATAAAAATGAAGAGGTAATTTTATAAATAGATAAACACACACTCACTGCCAATCAATTGCATGACATATGTTATGCAAAGTAGCAAAGGACATAAAAAGGTTGTCGGATAGTATAAAATAATTGTACTAAAATTTGTTAAAACATAACTTAAAAATTTGAATGGAAAAAAAAAAAATAAAAATCTGTTGGACGTTTAGTCAAATTTTGCAAAGTAGGCTATTCCATGTTTTACTATTATTTAAATACAATTGTTACACAAAACAAATGGCTGTACACATGGGTCCTATGTTAATTTTTCAAGTGTGGGGCCAAAATTATATATATCTCAGAATATCTGCCTGGTTTGTAAGCTTTTTGTCGACTCCACGAAATTATACTCTAATTATTGTCATCTGATTGATAGGTTACAGGTTCCCATAAATCTTCGTGTGTCTCTGTGTGCTGTTATAATATAGGTATAGGCTATATGCTTATGCTTCACGCACCTTACCAAAAGCAGAACAAAATTATTCACAAATAGACAAAGAAGCTTAAAGTTTAGTATTTGATGTAAAAAGATTTAACCAATAATTTATGGGGAACAAAATTCATTCTATGTACTGATAATAAGCCTTTACTAAGTATGTTTCGGTCGAAAAAGAGTTTACCAGCATTTGTTGCTAGCCGACTTCAAAGATACGCTTTATTTCTGTCAGGTTATAATTTTGATATAACCTATGTAGAATCAAAAAAACATGGTAACTCAGATGGATTATCAAGATTACCGTTGAAGGTATATCACATAAATGAAAATGTAAATTTTAATTATTTAGATACATACTTAAATTTCATTAAGAATAGTATGATACCTATTAATTTTAAAGATGTTAAAAAAAAACACACAAATAGACTCAGTTTTAAGTAAAAAACTTAGTTACGTTATGTATGGTTGGCCAAATGACAAAATTGTAGATAGTGGTATGATACTTTTTTTTAGAAGGGAGGAAGAACTTGCAGTTGCAGGCAGAATATTGTTATGAGGCTACAGAGTTATTATTCCAAATAAATTCAGACGACAATTGTTAAACGAATTGCATTCATCATTTGGTAATAGTTAAAATGAAAACTTAGCAAGGTCGTACATTTGGAGGCCTAACATAGATTTAGAGATTGATCAATTAGCAAATAGTTGTTCTTCCTGTCTTATAGAACGAAGTAACCCAAATAAAAATATTTTAAACGATTGAAATTATCCTAGTAAACCTTGGCAAAGATTACATTTGGATTATTTGGGTCCATTTAAAGGTAGATTGTTTTTAATTGTAATTGACGCACGTTCTAAATGATTAGAAGTGTTTAATGTTAGATCTACTTCTGCAAATCAATGTATAGATAATCTAGGGCAGTTATTTGCTTGATTCGGTTTAGCCGAACATCTTGTGACAGACAATGAATGAATGGTCCACCATTTACTTCAGAAGAGTTTAATACATTTAAAAAATGAATGGTATAACTCACAGTTATTCACCACCTTATAATCTGTCAAGTAATGGTCAAGCTGAAAATTCTGTTAATTTGTTAAAAGTAAATCAAGTAGCTTTACATGATTCCAAGTATACAGATATTAATGTAGCTTTGAGTAATATTATTTGATTACAGGAACTCTGTGCATAGTACAACAAATGAAACACCAGCCATGTTAATGTGCAATAGATCTTTAAGAACTAGATTTGATTTAGTTAAACCTAATTTATCTGAAGTTGAAAGGCTGAAGCAACAAAAACAAATAGTATATGCCAGAGGTAGTAAAACCAAAATATGAGTTATTCAACTAGTTTTAATTAGAAATTACAGATCATCTAGCAAATGGGTTGAAGGAGTGGTAATTAAGAAAATAAATAAATGTCATGTATTTAGTTAAATTAAGTTCAGGCATTGTTTGGAAACGTCATAATTATCAATTAATAGGAATGGATAAATAATAGTAGTTTAGAATATTCATGTAATATGGTTTATTTCGATACTTATAAGAATATTATTACCAACGATTCTGTGTCGGTTAAAGCGGACTTTAGTCCTAAACATAGGTCATCGTTAAAGAATAAATATCCCGGAAATGGAAGTTCATTCAATGTGAGCCCTAGTCCTGGAAAACTTATATAAAAGGATCAGGATTGTGGACATTCCAGTTGAACGTTATATGAGTAGAATCAAGAAATCACTCTTTAAATTTATAACTGATTAATTGTTTAGACTAAGCACTTAAAAATTGTAATAGACTTCTTAGTTAACTTAGTGAGATGAACATAAGACGGAGCAGCGACGAGTGAGACTGCAGGGCTGAGATCCAGATACCAGTTTCAAAATATGGGCTGGAAAATCGATTTAAGTGTGATATGTGCGCTGTGCGCACCAGTTTTCCGGAGGTTGGGTTGATCAGCGTCACAGTGACGGGAGTCATAAAGGTGCCTATAACCAGGGGCTTAGACCACAATGGTAGCAATTTGGCATTTATTCTCTTGTAAATTACTGAGGTAATGCTATCGGGTCATGACCCAATCGCCAACATGATAAGGGTTTTGGGATGTCGGTCAGCATTATATGTTTCTCTCTGGGTTTGGTGGGCTTTAGTGAGATTGTCCAATGTTGCTAACCAGACGATGTGGTTGGAGATTTGTGGTGGGGTGGTAATAGGTGGTCTAAATTCCACGCCAGTTGAAGCGGGTCACGAATTTGGTGGCGAAGAAAAACATTTCCTGGAGAATTTCCCGTGCCGACATGAGTAGCAGCGTTAAATGCCAACTGGAACCAATGAATGTGCTAATCCCAGTTAGTTTGGTTATTGACGTGAGAGATGCGAATAGCCACTTTAAAATTTTTATTGACCCTTTCCGCATGTGAGGGGTTAGGATAGTATGTCAATGTGGAAATATGTTTAACCAAATTCTAGGCACATCTGTGCCAATAAGGTAGATTTGAAACTTGGTACATTATCAGTAACTATAAATTTAGAGAATCCGAAATAGGCAAATACGTTTTTAGACAATTGACCGTAGTTTGGGCTTTGGTATTGCGAATGGGAATTAAGAGTGTGAATTTGGAGAACGCGTCGACTACAGTCAATAAGTATTGGTTTCAGTTTTTACTTAAGGGCAAGGGACTTATGTAGTCAATAAAAACCTTCTGGAAGGACGCTTCAGGAATTTCTGATGCTTGGTATCCGACGCGAGTGTTCTGGGTCTGCTTGGACAGCTGACACTGTGCTGTACACAAGCTTTAACTCGGTGGGATGTTTGACCCAGAAATACGTGGAGACGCGAGCCAAAGTTTTGGCCATACCCATTCGTGCCGAAATCAGCAATTCATGGTAATATGTAAAAACCATGTCGATTAAGTTTTTGGGCAATACCACCCTACTCGCAACTTGCCCTGGGGCCAAACAGATTAGGGTGCGATCGACGATCTTATAATTTGGGGGAGAAGCTTAGAATTAATTTTTTTTTTAATTTCCGGATTCTTCCTTTGGTGGGTATGAATGTCCTGGAAGGATCCCGGTAGGGTAGATTAAAATGAGGCTGATGCATGGTATGGGTCATCCGCAATATAGCTCTCAAGTGGTGGAACCGTATGTTCGCCAGGCTCAAAAATTCGAGACAATGAGTCGGCGACTATACTGTCAGAACTTTTATATGCTCTACCATGAATTTAAACGAGTTGATGAATTCAATTCACAGGGCCACCGGGGTAGGTTTCATAGCCTTTTCATAGTTGAAGGGCAGTGGTTCCATAACCAAGATAAGGCCAAATTATTGGTATAAAGTTGAAACTCTCTGTGTTCTAAATACTGTTGGAATTGTGATAAAGCAAAAACCACGGCAAGTGACTCGAGCTCCATGGTGGAGTAATATAGTTCGTGCTTATTAAGGGGTCGAAGGCCATCTGCTGTTCGGGGCCACACTCAAATTTAACCCATTTGCATTTAAACCAGTTAAGCGGCTGCGCGATCTTCGCGAAATTTACAATTAATTTGGTCTTACCGCCTTTCTTAGTTACTAAGAAGACGGTACAGGCATAAGGGGAGTTAGATGAGGAAATTACTCCTTTCTTCAAAAGTCATAATTATGTTCTCTTAAATCCTACAGCTTTGGTGGGGGGGGGGTATATTGATATGGTCGTGGTCGCACCTTAGTGGTAGTGTCTTTAATATTAATATGATGTTTAATTAGGTTAGTTCTACTCAATTTAATCGTTAACGTATCTGAAAATTTTGGGATCAAGGCACTGATCTGTTTCCTTTGGGAGCTTGTCAGGTTCGGTCTGCATTGAACAGGGTCAGGCGGTGACCCTAAATGTGGCTCCTGAAGGATACAACATATTTGAGGCTTAGAATAAGGGAAAATAACGCTCTGGGTTTAAAAATTGATGCTAGCCTTGGTCTTGTGCAAAAGTTACAACCCAATATCATGTGATACAGAATTTTAAAAGCGACGAGGAACTGGAAAACCCAAGAGATGTAACCCAACTTCAGGTGTAATTTGACTCTCTTGGTCAAATGAATTTTATCATTAATGGCTGTAAATGCAAATATACTAACTTCCTCGGCATTTTAATTACATTATGATACTTACTAATGAAAGTCAATAGGTGGTGGGATATAAGGGAGTGTTTTGGACCCAGTGTCAATAAGACATTGAGAAACAATAGGTCACAGAGCCACTTTCAGGGTGACCGAAGTAGTAATTGGTACGGACATTTTTCTCTGACAGGTGCCCAGAGGCTCGACGACATCGGGTTTGCTCTGACTCGATGATCGGGTCTTTTTAACTTCCGGATGACGCCAATCGACTACATTAAAGGTCTGGCTAACCTTAATTTGGGTATAGAAACTCTTATTTTAAGAGAGGTCACCAGTAAGCCCTAGGGATTATTCCGCGATATTCTGAAGAGAGCTATCCGCTATAGTCACAATATTGAGCAGTTTAAGGACAACATAATTAGAACCATGTAACCGGATTACAAATTGCACGCCACCATTGGAGAGCATATTTATCGGGCGCAACGACCACATGTGAACCCATGACGGCTTTTGTTGTCGACATCAGGGTCCAGGCAACCAACGAACCCTAGGGTTCCATTCTTGCATTATCGACCGGATATCCGAAATGGTGGGTTACCAGCCAATATCCTCCTCCCCTTATGGTCTCCAAATTTTACCCTCCATCTAGTCGCTCCACTGTTAACCAGATAGCACCCTAAGGGGTGGTGAGGGTGGATAAGAGTTCCCGGGTTGACAAGCCGCCAACCGGCCAAATATCCCGGACAACCGTCAAAACCGAGGACGGTAATGACTGAGGTTTGCTCGTTGTTTGATTACCACTCCTCAGGGCCTTAACCAACCTCAGAACCAAATCCTGAATTTTGGGATGTATTGGGGGTGGGGTCCATATCCGGAGTAGATTGATTGTTCGATAATAGGTCAGAGCCCTACGCTAAAGAAGGGGTTGGTGGTGACAGGATGGCTATAGAATCGGCATACAGATCCAATTCCTGTCGAATTAAACTTCTATTATGGTCGACCTGTATCCGCCTGGTAAACATTCCAAAATGACTACAACTGCTTACATTGATCAGCCTTTAATTTAGAAATCCACTTCCTGTATGGAGGTAGGTTAGAAATAGAAAAGGGAAAGGGCACTGGAATTTCACCCTCCCACGAGGAGACTTCCATATCGTCCGCCATCAGATATGTATTTATTATTATATTCAGACCAAAGGTTAAAATCAAGAATAAGAACTTCTCGGACAAAGAATCAAGGGTAAGATAGAATTAATACAAACTAACGATAGACAAAACAAATATAAGTTAAATAGTAAATTTATGAGAAACATATATGGGTTCTTCTATATAACCCCCGGATCGTGTCCCACGCACTAAAACAAAAACTCGAAAAGGGTAACAACAATAGGTTTGATTTTTGGAATACATTATAATTATGATTTATTATGAATTTGGGAATAATTATTACCAAAAACCGGTGTGCAAATAGTCAAGCTATGATATATATATATATATAATTATTTTTCAAGTTAATTTAGGCAAACGTTGATGACGACGTGTGTAATTTAATTAATCTTAGGGGTCAGTATTATAGAGGTAACGGTTTATTTTAATTAGGCGAGAAAAAAAAATAACGCACGGATAGTTTCAAAAAAGTAAAAACCCAAAAGTTTAATCAAAATGTCGTGATCGGTGTATAAAATAAGTAAAATGATCCACCTTTGCGAAGTGAACTACGACAAATAATTAAGGGCGTATCATTAATGCCAATAGTAATCGCTGTAATTGGCAAATAATAAATATTATAAACTTAACATATTTAATTGATTCCAATTCCAAACAACATTATTGGGATGAACTGACAGACATTAGATGAAGGAAACCGACTCTAAGTAAAGTTGGACGCTAACCACATAAGGTCGTTTGTTATGCATAATTTGTTAAGTCCAGATTTAAAAGGGATAGGTTAGAAAAAGTTTCACTCAAAAACTGTTGGTCGGGGAATGAGAAAAAATGTATGTCAAAAATAGGTTAAGACGGAATACCGCCAAATAACAGGGTTAAATTAATTGAATTAAAAAATCTAAATAAGCGGTAGGACGTACGCGTTCATTATTAAATACAATGGTGCTCAAATAACCTTATAAATTCAATACTACATTATCTATTTTTACCAGTAAATCATTGCAAGAGATAACTGGCTAGTATTGAGATCAAGTCCTTGGCAATCGGCCAACTATGGACTACAATTTCAAAGTCTATAGTGAAACAGTTGATTCACAAAACTAGTTATTTCTAGATTAAGAGAGATAGATTTAGTAATATAAACTAAGGCAATTTATGTTTGGAAATAGATCTAAGGAATTAGACAAAGAAAAATATTATTGATTGAAAGTACTGCCACGAAATAGAAATTTTATTGATTAATCTATTGAATAAATTGAAAGGTTAGTCTACTGAAATATAATAATAAAAAACAGTCATAATTAACCTTAACTAGCCTAAAATACTACACTAATCAATAACAAGGAAATAAATCATGTTACTCACCCATTCTGCGTACACATGACAAATAACAGGTTCAAAATCAAACCCTGACCAAATCACCAGTAGAATCACTGACCAAATAAAATAGTAAGAAAAATGGCAAAATTTGGGTAGAGGGGGGGGATTAAAAGCTACGGAGTTATTAGAAATTTTTATTTTTATTTTACAAAGGCACTTGTGCAATTATATTAGGGGGGTTTAATTAAGTTAATTAGCATTAACGATTTAAAAAAAAATTGTTTGAACAAAAGGAGAATTTAAAAGTGTTACGCGAAATAATTTAATAATTTAAAACAACAAAAAACTATAGAAAACCGACAAAGACGGAAATGAACACGTGTTCCGGCTTACCAAATGGGACATGTCGACCGATGCTTTAAAATGCCCTAGCTATAGGCAAACGGACCGAAAAATAATGCTACGCTTTTCTACCATATGCAGCGCCTAAACTTTGCTAGTTGGATCTGCTAGCTTATGAAGCGTTCTAGTTCTACTTATTAGGGACAATTAATCTATTAGCATTCCCGTAAATCGTCGTTCAATGATTTCGGATCCCCCCTCCCCTGTTAGGACACGCACAAGCAAATACCCCAGTCCCGTTCTTTCTCACTTGGCCAGCCATTATTGACGAGTTATTTACATCTAATATTTAAACTAATTATTAATTATTATAATTTAGGACTTGCGTGATTTATATAATTAACCTAATTGGGTATTGCACATTGCACAAGGCTCAACACGTTTTAGGCATATACGACTATCACCTTACATCAATTTACACGCAAAAAGGTTTAGAATTTTACCGGTGCGCGTTGATTCAAACTCCTCTATAGGTCGTCCGACCCAAACACCTAAGACCTAGCCGGCCATTTCAAGAATTTGGTCCTTCAATAAAATTAATAAAGTTGATCGCATAACATTACTTGTTTCAAAGACGAACACGCATTGAATGAGAGTCTTCTCCTCTTGCTCCGTGGTTTGGAGTACCCCTCCAAACTGGATAAGAATGGAGGGGGTAGGCATCTTATCAAACGCCTGATAATCTCGGGAAAGGCAGACTATACCTGCAAGTGATGCAGAATACCACAAGCTTAAGTTTTTTATTTCTGTCGTGCTTAACTAAGAACAACTTTGAAAGATAAAGATATTCAGATTAAGGTTTACTGTTTTACCGCATTGCAAAGTTATACAAAGTTTATTTCGCGTGATTTTAATTTGCAGCAAACCATGACAAGTTTCATGATTAACGCTCCAAACTTGAATGGTAATGAGCTACCAAATATGTCTCTTAAATCAATTTCTAAACTATCAAATTCAGTTATCAAAATTGGTAAATAATGTAACTTAGAAAATTCAATCATTGAATACGATGTATACCTATATATAACCCTAGAAAGCTAATCTGTTCAAAAGTTACATTAAAGCTAAACTATCGTAATTTCACGACAGGTTAAAAAAAATACTTCTGGTTACAAAATTGAAGTTTAATAAATACACATACAGTGTAGTCAAAACCTATCACTAAAAACATGTTTGCGCCAAATTTACGCATTTACAAGTCTTCGACGCAGTCGACACAGTACTTTCCGCGATGCTCAGCGCAAATCTGTTTATTGCAGCGGCAACAGTATACTGTTGTCATCCTTCTCTTGACTGACGGGCAAATCCCACAAATTGTTCGTGGTAGGTTTTGAGGAAGGTCATGGGCCCTGCCTGGCACTGGAACTGGCAAGATATCAGCAATTGGCGGAGTTTGCGAGTCAAAGTTGGGTACTGCAACCGCTGTTGAAGCCATGGCTCGATAAGGCTCTGGTGTATTTGCATGGCAAACTTCCTTCTTGACAGTGATTTCTGGCCGCTTTTCACAACATTAGTGGCGTAAATGACATATGAATTTACAAGAATAATATTAAGCATGCCATAAAATACGACAAAGGCCACCTTTTAGTCTTACGGCTGCACGACATTTGGTGACACATTTGGTCCATCGTATCAACTGCCCCTTTTGTGGCATTGTAGGTCTCGATTACTTGAGGTTTCTTGGAGCCTTGATCGATTACAGGCTTTTCGTTCGTAGCCAGTAGATAGTAGCAAAACAATTTTTGAACTTTTCACCTTGTAAGAAACCATGGTTTTAGGGCCATCAAAACAAAACATGCTTGTTCCTATGGCTCTGCCTTTAGGATTTATCATTTCGGGTGGAATTTCTCGTTTATTATTTTTTTAGTGTACCTACAATTGTACGCTTGTATGGGTCTTCCAAGAGTGAGGTTGCCAACGGTATCGATTGGAACCAATTGTCAACCGTTATATTCCGATTGGATCCATGACAAGTTGTTGAAAGCTTTTTCAGAAAAAACTCGGCTTGAGGTAAACCTTCCGTGTCCAAAGTTTTTCCTGTGTAAGGAATGGCGTCAACCACATATTTTGATGCGTTGTCACACATTAAAACAATCTTGGTCCCGTATTTATCAGGCTTGTTCGGGATGTAAACCCTAAAACTACATCTTCTTCGGAATGCGAGCCACTGTTCATCAATTGTAAGGAAAGAGCTGGGTTTGTAAGAACTTCGTCATGTAGCGATAAATAAATCCCAAACTTCCCTAATATGAGTAAATTTGTCAGTTTTCTTCCGATCAGCACGAGTGTTATAGTCATCGAACCGTAAGCACTACCAACAAATAATCAAAACGATCGCAGCTCATGGCCGCGTGGTATCTCCCACCACTGATTGGGTTGAACAGCTCATTTGATGGCAATTGATTGTCCTTTTGGCCAGCAGAAAGAATCAATAACCCTAATAGAGCATCAAATTCAGTATTACTCATTTCATTAACAGTTTTAGTTTTTGTCTTGTAGTGTGAGCTCTTTTCTTGAATTTTCAAGTTTGTGTAGAAAACTATTTTATTTTTTATTTCATCAGTAAAAAAAATTTTGAAGACTTCTACGGGTATTAGTTTGTTTTTTGCAATATCAGTGCATCCAGGTCTTATGTGAATAATATTTCTAGCTACTGAGGATCTATTTCCAGCAGCTGTTGGCTTGTTTGTCCACCGATGCCCATTTTTCCCTCTGAGACTAACTTTCTCACAAGCCACTAAGTGTGGATCAGCTGTTGTGGGCCTACCTTCTGTGATACTAGGAATACCATGTTTCTGGGTAGTAGCGATAGGTCGGTTTGCAACATCAACAGGCTGCGGGGTAGATGCGCCACTAGTGGTTGGTTGCGTTTCTACAGGTGAATGAACAATAGTAGGACTTACATAAGCCATCTTCTTCTTCTTCCTAACTGGTTGTAGAGGTTCTTCTTCACTCAAACTGGAAACATCTGTCAACACTTGGTCTTCATCAGAGCCATAATAATCTGGGTCTGCATCGCTAAACTATCGTAAAATTTACAAGCGACTAACAGCGGAACTAAATTGACAAACTGCACCAAAACGCGCCAAACACTGACTGACTGAGAGGCCCCAGTGCGACACGGAACTGGACGGGCAAGTCCATTGACGCAGGTTAAGAGGAAGAAACTAGCCAAAAACAAAACACGCTCGTAATTTTTACGATAGTTTAGCTTTCTAGGGTTAAGGAGTTGATATTCACAACTCTCAGAAGTTGTCTCATAACATCCCCAACATATTGTGCTTCTATACATCACAGTAAATATATATTTGATTTGGTAAACCAAGTCCCACATTAGCTGAATAACAAGGATGTGTTGTTGAATTGACTGTCTACATCGGATCAAACACTAACTGTAGAGCTAAAGTTGGTTAAAAATACTATTTGAGTTACATTATCTGATAAAGTTTGTAGTGATACAAGCTGTCACCTTTCATTGACATTAAATTGTATATATATTTCAATTTTTTCATTATTGTGTAAAGTTTCAATAATGTTCTTTTCTCTTGTATAATTTCCTGGGGTAAGTTATAATTCCGATGAGTGGGTCACTGTTATAAACATATAAGTAGTTCTTCCCTTTAACGACGGTGAGAAATGAATTTGGATGTTGTACTTCAGGTGTAAGTAACTTCCCATTAACCAACAAGTTTTATATTAAGTGGTGTTGTAAATTTTGTAATGGTGTTACCTGGGAAGTAGGGTATGGCATGGAGATATTACTTGATAGAGTTAAAGAAAAATGTTCACTCATTTTTTAACTTCAATTTCAGAAGAATTTATCCAAGAGTTAAAGCTTGATGGATAAACTAACCAACTAACAAATACTTTCTTACTGACTCCTTTTCCTTTAGAATCCAATATTTTATCTATTTTAATAGTTTGATATTTAGGTATAATTACTTTTTGTAATTCCGTTTCATAAATATTTCCATTTTTTTCAACACCGTTTAAATCTTTAAGCTTGAAGATTGGAATTGGGAATTCTAATAGATCCCATATTCTAAATATCTCCACACTCCACCCTGATTGGTAATCCTTTATCGAAATGTCCTCTAGATTTTTTGATTCTAACATTGTCTCCAATTGAATATATTGGTTTAAGATATTTTATAGTTTTATTATATAAATTATTCAAAACTTTTTAATTTATTTACATCACTTGGTTCCATTTTTATAATTAGATGATGATACTTATTGTATGCATTTGTTAAGTTATTGAGAATGTCAATATGTATATCTATAGGTATTTTTGTGTGTTAAGTATTTCCACATTCTTGTTTTTAAAGTACAGTTTAACCTTTCAACAATTACAGCGTTAACATCTGGATTTTTTGTTGTAAAATAATTATTATTTTCCTTCTTAAAATATTTCTGTACTACTTCTTTCGATGTAAAGTCTGTTCCTTTATCCCTCTGGAGATTTTTTGGTTTTCATACACTATTGTTAATTTTTTTTTTTTAAGTGCAGTAAATGCTTATTTACTGAAAACATCAATTACTGTAAGAATGTAATAATTGTTGTTATCGTTATAATTCTTGAGTCCAACCATATCATAATTCATCAATATCGTACACAGTGTTTTGATTTATTTGGAAATTTTTCTTTTTTATTTGTGTAGATTATATGTAGCTTGGGATTACAAACATTTTTTAACTTCTTTTTTTTTATACTTATTTTTCACAGTGTTTATAAGTGAGTTGGCTCCCATGAAACCTGCTGGATTTAATGAGTCGTATATTGAGTTGTTAGTAAGTATATTCTCCATTTGTCTGTATCAATCCTTCTTTCGGGTTCAATAATGAAAGAGTCTTAACTATATTCGAATCCTTTCTAACCCTTTGATTCATGATGATCTACTAAATTTGTTTATGATTTACAATACTAAATATATTATGATCTAAATTTTTACTATGTAAAGTTGTGTAATGAAATGATAGGATTTTTTAAAAAATTGTTTTATTTACTTTTTGAGACATATACAAAATTATATTTATCTGACGGAAATATTGAAGTTATAAATCCTAATTCATCATGTGTTGATTGTTTCATATCCATAACCAGATAACCAAGTGGTTTAGAGTTTGAGTCATTAAATCCCTCTTGAATGAATTTTGGATTTTCTGGAAACATTTGTTAAGCTAAATTTGAGCCTTATCTCTGGAGTTTTTAAAACACAATGTAATGAGCATTTAGTGATACATCTTGTTGCTCCCTACTCGGATGAACAGATTTTGAGCAATAAAAAACACTTATATTTTTATGATGACAACCTTTAGTAAACAGGTCTTCAACTTGACCATCTGATTCATGCATTAAGTAATCTATTATTATCAAATTATGTTACCATTAAAATCATTCATATTTGGAACACCTTCTTTGAATACCATACTTGGAATATCAAGCTGGATGCCTTTCAGAATAATGCCAGTATTTATTTTTAAAATCAACGTTCCATATTGTCTTTAAACGTTTTCTGTAATTTATAACAAATTGTGATTTTTCACAACCACTAGGACCTGCTAATTATTGTCGTAAATTGATGGATCTATCTTGAGTCCATGTTTTATACTGTATATGTTTATAAAATATCAAAGTGTTTTATATTCAAACAATTATAAACATAATATATACAATATAAACCATATGAAGGGTACAGGGGGAGAACGATCAGGGTCACAAAACGTAAATTTTACAGGAGATCGTTTTTAAAATTTGGAGACTATTTTAAATTGCTTATAAGTGTTCTATTTACATTAAATTAAGTTTCTTTATAAGTTTATTGTGTTCTTATATAGATGTATAAAGATTATTGAAAAATGATGTATTCTTTACATATTTTTTAATTTTTTAATAAATCACTACTTGGACTCTGATCGTTCTTCCCCTGCATACCCAAACTTAAGGACAATATAGCAAGGATCCTGATTGTTTTTAAGTTGTATAACCAAGATGTATGTATGCTGTTAGAATAACAGAAACCATTTTTGGTATAATCTCAATTTTCATTTTTTTGGACCCTGATCTTTTTCTCCTGTACACTTCATATATATAATATATATATATATATATATATATATATATATACATAATTTTATTTGTTTTCAATTTACTAAATATTTACATTATGAACATACCTAATTTCTTTATATTTAAAATAAATTTACTCTTTTCTCTTCTGAGAGGATTTTTTGGGGCAGGAGCAAAGAGGGTTAAAAATAAGGTGAAAAATCAAAAATGGGGTGAAAAAAATGGTGTAAAAAGGGTCAAAATTTTGGTGGAAGGGCCTATAGATCCACCCTGAGTCAGGAGTGGCTTTTCCCCTTTACTATTGCTTAATGTTAAAAATTAATGAAAAATAAATGAGTTCACGTTCTGTTTCACTCTTTTTCTAATTTGTACATCACTGATCACCCGTCTGGGAGTGAGCTGCGCAAGAAGACATGAAGTCAATTTTCCCTTCTTTCTGCGGGGCGCGGGTGTTGAAACGAAATCAAAGCAAACTGTCGAAGAGAAAAGCGCCAGACTAACATTTTGCATACCCTTTTCATAGTATTACACTTTTAACAGGTTTTGGAATTTAAAATATAGATTATGTATGAAGAAACATAGGCTGTATTTGTTATTTTCTTTGATTTAAAAATCAAATCAGGACACACTTAAAAAATAAGAGCCAATTTTGAACTGTACATCCATGATTTTCTCTCTACCTCTCTCTGTTTCTCTCCCTTTTCCCAACTACTAGTTCTCCCCTGCTTCGAGTCCTTCACCTAGGCTATAGCCTAGTTTAGCCTTATGGGAAATCCTGGACTGCAAAAGACACGATAACTCAACTCTAGTAGACAAGCGGAACACCCCTAAAATAATGATTTTATTACGAGGAAACGACTAACAGAGTAAAAAGTGTGAGTCTGTTTGAGAAGAGGACCGCCACTCAAAAACAATTTTCTATTGACATAGAACAGACAGAACCTGACCTGATACAAAGCTGAGACATTTTTGGCATGAATTAAGGACAGTATTTTACCAAGAATAGAAATAATGTGGAACCAGTAGAGATTTGTTAGATTCCTTCTTATGTGAATTCTTGTAGTGCCGTAGGAACAAGAATGAGGATCTGTTTGACACCATCTGGAAGGACATCAATTTGTATTGGGCTCTATAACAATAAAGTGTGTATTAATTTATTTTGTATAAAGTTGGTTAGGGTAGGTTAGGAAACTTTGTGTGCCACTGTTTGAGGTCCTCTTCATGAACAGACCCGAAAGTGTTTTAATCATTTGCTCTTCAAATACTAGGACTATAAATTGAGGGGAAAAGGTCAACCTGGCTCAGGGTGGATTCGGGTGGATCAATATGCCCCTTCCCCAAAATTTTGACCCTTTTTCCACCCCATTTTGGTTTTTCAACCCTTTTGCCCCTACCCCAAAAAATCATCCCTCCACTCCGCCCTCCCCATGTATAATTTATGGTAAGAAACGACATACGTTTCAACCAACATTTGATGAAAATTTTGAACCAAAATTGAATCCGGAATGTTTGAACCAAAAATATCTTCAAAATAGATGATATAAAACTAGTTTTATTTACAAATTATTATTCTTGCTTAAGCCGTATAAAATGCTAAGCTAAATACTTTTTTGGTAATGTTGTATATTGAAAGGGGATTTGGGTAAGTACTATGATGGTACAAAACACTACTGTGATGTTGGATACCCCTTGACCGGGGTTTGTATGGTACCCTTAACAACCCCGAGTTGGGTTAGCTGGATATAAAGAATATACAGTATCTAAATATGTAGATGAGAGTTGTTTCTCTGTTCAAGGATTTGGATTATGAAAGTTTTACTATTGTTGGAGTGTTAAAAATGTGGGTTTCCCTTTATATTTTGTTGGGTAAGAACTTGGGTTCCATCTGGATCCACCTGAGCCAGCTTGGATCCCTTCTGACCCTGGTTGGATCTTCTTGACTTTGGGTTGGGTAAGCCTGACCCAGAATGGAAACCGATACATTTGTAATGTCAATAATAAACATATTTCACAGTACCGTTAAGGATACATCTAAATGTGTGTGTGTTACGATACCGTTGTAATGTCAATGTTGGAATGAAATTTGAAAGTATAAAATTAGGTTAACTACTATGAGTCGTTAAGTTATATCTGAATGTATATTGAAAGTTGTTTCTCTGTTATACCACCTGAGCCAGTAGGCTGGGTAAGTAGATGAATCAATATCTTTCGTGATGATGTATCCCTCTTGAGACAGAATGATCCGGAGATGGTTTAGCTGGATGTACATTTTTAGGGTTGGGTAAGTAATGTGATGGTTGGATGGGAGGGATTTTTTGGGGAAAGGGAGTGTTTTTTTGGTCAGAGTGTGGTGTGAGAGTTTTTTGGGGCAGGGGGTGGTGGGAGGATTTTTTGGGGCCGGGGGCAAAGGGGGGTAAAAAAAACAAAATGGTGTGAAAAAGAAGGTGAAAAATGGTCAAAATTGTGGGGGAGAGGGGGCGCATGGATCCACTGAATTAGGATGCTCTTTTTCCCTCTGTAATGAAATTAAAATTTGATTTGAGAAGTAGGCCGACAATTGTTATACACAATAATTTTGCAATAACAACATTATTTGTAGCATTTTAGGTAAAAAATAATCAGTTTTTGTTATTACATGTTTCCTCTTAAAATTAATATTTTTTGAGTTCTTGGCGTTTTAAGATGTGAAAGTCATCAAAAAATGCCATGCTGTAAGTTATATTACTCCAAGACCAATAATCTGATTTAGATCAAATCAATTTTAAAATGATGAACTATTTATTTTACTTTTATCCACATGAATACATGTGGACTAGGCACATATATCAAAAGTTTCATAAGTTTTAAATTTAAGACCTAAAATTTAAACGCAATAGTGCGCTCTCCGACATAAAAAGCGAGAGCAAGACAGCCAAGTCTGAGCAGTGAATTACCTGACTTGGTGAACTGTGATTATAAGTCAAAAATATAAAATCTTTTAAGCAAGTTCATCATTTAGAAAAAAAAAATCAGTTAATTTTTGGTTTTAACATTTTTATATATATACAATATGTTAATAAACCCTTCCAACTTAACTTTTGTATGAATTAAATAGAGCCAAACTCTTTTGGGACTGTCAACTATATTGCTTGCAGTTTCTTTTATGATCATTTGGAATTTTGCCTCATTAAAATGGGGAATTTTTATTAGTATAAAATTAAACAACAAAAGTATTTTAAACAGTTTGACAAATTCATAATGATCTTTTCTGAGCAATGATGAATATCATGTAAAGATGAATTAGAAATCATACTAACTGTAAAAATGCAATACAATATTTTTGAAAATGTCATCCACATTTAAAAATAATATTTTAAATATTAAAAGTGAAATTTGTTGATATCATTAGTTTTTTCTTATAAAGCCTTTTAATTTGATATGTCACATGTTGTGGTTATTTTATATATATATTGAATGTTCCCAAAAGTACCACACTTTTGAAGGACAGGTAAAACTCAGTTCAATGTTGAATGCTTCTCTCAGATTAGTCTAGCGAACATTTTAGAAACTGTTTAGTGTTTTGATATCACATATTTAGCAATTTTATAATTTAAAAAATCTAAAATACATTTTGTGCCACAAATTTATTTTGTCTTTATATGCCCTTTAATTTGATATATCACAAGATGCAGGTTCCTATTTAAAAATTTTGAGTACACCAATATTCCCCATTTTAGGGAGAGGGGTAAAATTCTTAACTATTATAAAAGAAACTTCAGATGATCTAGTTAATAGTCCCAAAAGAGTTTGGCTCTATTTAAGTTCATACTAAAGTTAAGGTGGTGTGGATGGATTTTATTAATACACCATATTTATAAAATGAAGAGTAAATAATAATAATAATATTTTTTTTAATATAATCTTTATTGTACTAACTTAATGTAGATATAGATATAGATTGTTTTTTTCCCCCATGTCAAACATGCATAACTATAGCAACTTTGTATTTACAGTAAATTGTACAAAACAAAATAAATTATAATTCTTCTATATAACATAGCACATTTTAACTTATATAAAATTGTTTCAATTATTTTTTTATTTTAACATGGAAAATTAGGTAATCCTTAGGATTAACCTGTTTAGGATCTAACATCATTTGATTTTTTTCTGCCTCTTGAGCTTGAAGAAATGAAAGAAACAAAAGAAAAACTAAATCCTTCTAAGATGCCATTTACACTTGGAAAAATAAAATAAAAAATGTTTAGGGGTGTTAATAATAATACAAATTACACATTACAAATCAACTTCTTGTGCAATAAAAAAATAATTAAAGTACAACTTTATCGGTATAAAAATTGAACACATGATCTACCTTATTCCTACTTACAATCCTACCCCCCCACACACACACACACACAAACACACACACACACACACACACACACACACACACTGCCGCAACTCGTAGCCTACCGCCTTTTGTGTGAACGGCCTCTTGCCACGACTCGAACCCCTACTTGCCTTCACTTACTGCGAATCTTAACCTCGCTTTGGAACGCCGCTCGTCGGGAGTTCGTATCTGTTCAATCGCGGACAAGACCAAGTAGCTCACTTTTACACTTTTCTTAATCAAAGATATTGCAAAGCTTGGCTTTTGCAAGTATGAGTCTGTTTTCAATAACTTACAATTTTATTTTACGAAAATTCCCTGAATTTTATTTCTATCGCTCACTGAATTTACTGTTTACTTTTACCCACTCTCTCTCTCTGGGGAAGTGCCTTTTGGAAGAAATCGGCTCCTGAATTCTGATAATAAATCTTAATTATTTATATTTCTTATATTTTACCAGAGCACATTTATAATTATGAAATTTTTAATCTTTAGTTATTTAAAGAAACAATGTTAAAAAACCAGAATGGTGAATGAAAATAATTACACTTGAGAATAAAATTTTATGTCTTATTGATCATCAAACACATTAAAACAATTTTAAATTTTATAGAACAACAAATAACAAAATATAACACAATTAATCTGACATAAATTCCTTATTTACTAATACAATTTGAAAAAAGCTAAACTATTCCAGCTAGGACTACAAATAGTTTTTCCTTAACTGAAATAGTCGTATTTAAGTTTGAAAAATATTTTAAACCAAAGCAGAGTGAATTGAATTTAATGAAATTAATATTTCAAAATATCCCCAATGAATTTACTATTTAAATGAATTTACTTTTCTCGAATTATTCCTTAGATTTAGTGTACCTTCACACTTAACATGAAGATCTTGAAGTTGTGAAGTTCTTTGCTGTAATCGGTTTATGATGTCCTCAAGTTATTTTCTCTCCAATTCCTGGATATTTTAAAGTTGTTGACTGCTGGTAGTAATTTCGTATCCCTGCTGAGTAGCCTTCACTGTAGATTGATCTTCTTGCAGATTGGTTCTCGAAATTAGTTGAAAAATTTTTATAAGTTACTTTTACTATTACTTGAAATATTTATCTTGAAATTTGCTAAGTTGAATTTAGAACAAAATTTAGTAGAGTGACTAAAATAACGTCTTCCCTGCTTGGAGTCTGATACTAGAGTATCCGTCTTTCGACCGACAATTTTGGTTCTCCCTTTCTGTGAGAATGTTCCCGCAAAAGGTAACCACCTTTTCTCCCTTTCGCGAAGAAATGTCTCTTCTGTATGTTTCGTAGTTTTCGGCTGCTTTTCTCCGAAACTTTTATACTAGAAGCTGTTCTAGGTTTAGTTTTTACCTATTGTATTGTTTTTATTAACTATTTTCTATTAAAAACCCTTTTAATAGATATTTGGATCTTTCTATTATTTCACTTTATTTGTGTTAGCAGTTGGTCAGGCGAGTCCAACTTCTGATCTGTGACGTCATGCTACTTGCAGCGACTTTCATGAAAAATCCAGTAGATTGTGATTTTGAACACTTTTTCGTACATCTTGCTGTAACTTTTGAACGGCTGGCCCGATCTTCGATTTCTCTTCGGATTCCTCTTCTATCCGTTCTTGAGGGTCTTGTCGAACTCGATTCGTCGTTTTCGGCCGCGTATTTTTTGAGTTACCGCACTTTTCCCGAATGTCTATTTTTTTACTATCTAACTTTTTATTTAAGTCCTTTTTCAAAATTTCTTTGCACAAAGGTTTTTCTCCTGGTCCTATGACGGAAATAACCTTTTAGTTTTTCGTCGTAGCTCGCTTGGCTCTCAAGTTATTGGTGCTCGAAGTCGTGACTTTTTGAGCGTCGTATTATTTGTTTATAAAATCCCCCCCCCATTATCAATTTTCAACTCTGCTCTGTTGTTTTGCATTTTTACATCATTAACACACATTATTCAATTCCTATTTCTCCCCTTTAACATTTATTTTCACTGCTTTTGGGCTTTAACTTTTTACCTTTTGTTATTATTATATCTCCCCCATTTTAACTTTAAATCTTATTCTGATCACATATTATTATTCCCTACAGTTGTCTTTTCAATTGCTATTATTATTATTATTTAGTTTATTCCCCTTTCACGTTTAAAAACTTAAAAAACTCTTCAAGAATGACTTTCTAAGTCCATTCTCCCCTTGTTATTATTATTATTATTTATTTTTTATTTCTGATTATTATTATGTCCCCTTTTGTTTATGACTCTATTACTTTTGATTTTTGAATTTCCCCTTTTTGCAAATTTTTAGGTTTTAGAGCCCTTCTAATTTCTTTAATAACTTTTTTGTTTTAAGTACCTTTATATTTATTTGTTGATATTATTAGTCGACTGATTCTACTGAAGAATTATTTAACTTAATATTTTAGTTTTTTAATAAAATTAGAACTACCATAGGTTGGCTTTTCATGCTTGGACAAGCAAAGTTTTGCCTTGGCCTCGCGTGACGTCACCGCACTATCGCATTCCCACTTTAGTGAGTTTAGCGCGCCAATTTAAACGTTTTAAATTTAACATGAGACTAATGACTTTCTCATTCCGTCTCAATTACACACACAAACACACTTACGCACACACACACACACACACACACACAAAAGGGCATTTTTGGGAGGCAGGGTGGTGTTTTTGGAAAATTTTCAAATAGAAACATAGGTCGTGTGATACTTCATTTTAAAGGTCTCTCTTTTCTGAACATTTTGGAGCAAACAAATTTTGTTATCTTTTCGTTACTGTACAGAGTGACGAAATATTTTTTTTTTAGTTTTTAGCGGGAAATGTGACTGCCAGCTTCCTAACAAAGATAGGGCAAAAAAAAATTTCTTATTTTTACAAGAACATACCCTTTCAGGAGATATGGAGTAGTAAGGACTTCTATGTAGTTTTCAAATTTTTAATAAATTTCAAACTTTAATAACTTTTATAGAGCAAAAAGTAAAAAAAAATCAAATAGTAACCTAGATTGAAAATTGTACCATTTGAGAGACCTTTTGAAAACAAACATTTTTTGCATTGAGAGTTTGGTTCTATCTTGCACCATTGAATAAAATTGTAAAAAAAAAGGTGCAAGATAAAAAAAAAAAATCGTCACATCCTGTACAGTAATGAAAAGATAACAAATTTTTTTTGCTCCAAAATGTTCATAAAAGAGAGACCTTTAAAATGAGGTATCACGTGACCCATGTATCTATTTGAAAATTTTCCAAAAAAACCATTCTGCCCTCCAAAAGTGCCCTTTTGGGTCATTGAGGAGCGTCGAAAATAATTTTCCTGAATTCTTTGGGGTCGAAAAAGGGGGGGGGTTCTAATTGGAAGGAATTTTTTATTTGATTTCGTTTAGGCGCTACAGATAGTGTCCATGTGGTCTGAAATACCCGGTATACCCTATATAAACCTTTATTTTTAATACTCATAATCTAAACTTTTACCAAAACACACAATTTCAATACATCAATAAAAGATGGTCATAATTATTTAAAAAAATATTCAATATCATTTATTTGAATTAGCCATTCTTTTACCAATTTTGAGAACTGAACACACGTACCACGCAACTGGATTTCTTTTGTAAAAGTTGAACAATTAAGCCCCTATAATTAGGTAACAAATTTAAAACGCTGTTAGTTTAGTTTTTGGCAGAAGATAGAATATTACAATTTTACGTTTAGGGTATCTTTGGTATTTGCAATCATTGTTTATTGCTCCACTTGTCCTGTAGAAGTTTGCAAGTACCTTGTACACGAAGATCTACGGGGGAGTATACCAAATCATCTAAATAGCGGGAGCGAAAGCTTCATTTTATTTTAAGTTAACTGTTTAAAATTTTAGTAATGTAAATACTATTAATTTTTCATATTTCAATATTATTCTTTAAAATATTTATCAGTAAATTTCTATTCTTTCAATAAGCTAATAGTGACCAAATATTTATTGCAGGTTTAAACAAGTTTGTTGCAAGTTACTTCATTGTAAAATAGGTATATAGTTATTTATAAAAGAAATCTGTAATACATTTTTCAAGTTAATACATTAAAAAAAAAACTTTATCAAAAAAAAGGTAAAGAGGAATTTATTAAATTAAGAATGGAAATTTTAAATAAAATTGACTTTAGAAATTACGTTATTCTACTTTTAAATGTGTTAGAGATATTTATTATACATTTTTGTTTTTATGTACAGACACCAGGAATTCGATTCTCACACTTAGCTACTTGCGCTTGCTTTGGACGACGTAGATTGTGCGTTTTGAGGTCTTAAATGTATAAAAATCATGAACATTTTTATACATGTGCTTAATCTTTATGGATAATTGATCATTTAAAAATTGATTTGATTTAAATCGGATAATTGGTTTTGGAGTAGTCTAATAAAACTTTACAAAATACCGTCATTTGATGATTTGTGTAACTTAAAAGGCCAAAAACTCATAAAATATTCATCTTAGGAAAAAAATTGTTTATTTTTGCTCTAAAATACTAAAAATAATGTTTTTTTGAATTTTCTAAAGCATTTGTCCTTAGGTACAACATTATTTTTAATAACAATCGATGACCGACTTAAAAAAACACAAATTTTGATTTTGGTACACTTAGATTTTTTTGGTGTCCTAGTAATTCAATAAAAACAGTTTCAAGCACTATTAACTTAGTCTGTAAGTGAAGAAAGATTTGTGTGCGCCACCCACCTATAGCATCAGCAGTTTATGTTTAATAAATTACTTATTAATTTGGTCTTTAAGTGAAGGAAGATTTGAGTGCACCACCCATCTATAGCATCAGCAGTTTATGTCTAATAAATTACTTATTAACTTGGTTTGTAAGTGAAGAAAGATTTGTGTGCGCCACCCACCTATAGCACCAGCAGTTTATGTTTAATAAATACTTATTAACATTGGTCTGTAAGTGAAGGAAGATTTAGGTGCACCACCCACCTATAGCATTAGCAGTTTATGTTAAATTTTAATTAATTACTTATTAACATGGTCTTTAAGTGAAATTTAAGTGCCACCCACCTATAGCATTAGCAGCTTATGTTTAATTTTAGTTAATTACTTATTAACTTGGTCTGTAAGTGAAGGAAGATTTGAGTGTGCCACCCACCTATAGCATTAGCAGTTTATGTTTAATAAATTACCAAGTACACATATGCATAGAAACTACAAAGCATGTATTCAAAATCATATAATTTGATTATTTGATTATTAAATCAAACCTAACAAACTTCTTCATGTAATTTAAATAATTTTTATTGGAAAACACCATGGAATGATATGATTAAACTTTTTTATTACCATGTTATTCAGTTATAAAACGGAATTGTTTGCACTGTAATCAAATATAATTGAAATCGAGCTTATTCAATGGCATTATCGTGATAACCTGAAACTTATGTACATATTGTTATTACTTGTGTATAAAGAGTGTCCCGAAAAAGGAGGACTGGCTATTCAATTTGGAATTATTATATACATCAAAGGGATAATAAAATGTCAAATAACATATACTGTAGACGAATTCCGTTTCATTATCCATCTATCTGCCATTTAGTTCTTTTACAAAAAAACATTATAAATCCAAAAGTAAATAAAATATTGACTTCAGATGTAGTATAATCATTTTGTATGTTACGTTTTAGAATGTACAAACAAAGAAACTTTATTTTTTAATTTTCAAAATGGCAGTGTTTAAAATTTTTAATGTCAAATATCTCAAAAAACTGTTAACTTTAAAAAAATTGCGAGACAAAATATTTTTCATTTTTAACAAGAACAAAATCTTAAAAGATTTTTTAATGGTAGGCCTAAGGATAACCGAGTTATTGATAAAAAACTAAAAACAGAATTTCTTCGTAATTGTCTACAACATCCAAAATTAGCCTTACATGATTAGGTGTGCGATTGTATTTTAGGGAACAAAATTCACATTTTTTTTTATTCTTTCAAATTACATTCTACTTTTTTGAAAATGTATACTTTTAATACTTGAACAAATAATATTTGTTACTTTTTTCAAATTTTAACCCGTTACAGATACATGTGTCTGCTATCTACATACAAATTTTCAATTTGAAAAAACTTTTAGTTCAGTCAAGATGTGCTTTTAGATAGGCATACGTACTTTGAGGAATAAAAGTAAATTTTACATTTTATTTTTCCATCTTCAGATCTACGTTTTAAAAATATATCACTTGTTGATGTTTTCAAATTTTAACAGATACATACAAATTCTTGATTTGAAATAAAAAAATCTTTCAATTCGACTTTTTAGATTGGCGAGTGTATTTTGTTGAATAATAGTAAATTTTTGAATACCTACATATGTTTTTTCCTAATTTTATATTTTAATATATTACAGGTATAATTTCATTTATCCATGTACCGTTTTTATTAAAAACAAGTTTAGTTTGGCAAGGACGTGCTTTATGAATAAAGTGTAAAACTATTTACAAAGATTATCTGCCCTTTGTTCTATATTATAATATCCAGACTGTACTTGACCTTGAATGGTTGAAACTAAAGTGGACTTTACCGGATGGATTTAGTTAGACTGAGTGGCACTATGACGTTTAATTGTTGTTGAGGAGTACGTTTTCCAGTTTCAAGAAAGTAGTGTGCATTAGAGGTTACTAAAAGTAATTGTTATTAAAAGTGGCCACACCTTTTGGCTATTTTCAGCTACATATTGTGTTTAAACAGTGTATTTTATTTTATAGGCAAACCTTACACCAGTGGTATTCGTTTCTAACCTAAAAATTGAAGGTGACGATTTGACAAGTAATAATTATCAAATAAAATAATAATATGGCTGGAGCAAGTAAAGAGGATACTTCGGAAGTAATAACTAAGAAAGTGGTGGGTGGTACTAATATACTTCAAATCGTAAAAACAGTGTCCAAACAAGTAGGTACAGTAGCTGTTATTTACTTATTGGGCTATTTTAATATTAGCCCAGCTTGGATGATTGCTCCAATGATACTATTTGTTATTCGTGGAGAATGGAAAAAGGAGAAGGAACTTAAGAGAAATGTTGCAAAAGCTTCAGCTTTAAGAAGTGAAAAAGAGGTTATACTAGCCAGAGTTGATGAGCTTCCTGCATGGGTATGAATTTTAAAAAATTGATTATTTGTATTTATTTCTTTAAAATTGTACCAAATGAAATTCTGTTATGTAGTGCTGTGCATTTGTACAATCACATGAATAATGAATGGTAAATGTGTATTTACATCCCGTAATGATTTAGTATTAAAATTGTGTTGGGTACATGTTTACTTTGGTGGCACCTTATTTTACAGAATTATTTTTTTTATCGTCTACTACATATCTTACTTTTTAAGAATAAGGTTTTTTAATTGTTTTCTTTGCGCAGATCACTATTTTTCACTGAAAAACACAAAATAAAAACTACCATATATGATGTAGGCCTATTTATAGGTTAACACAATGAGACTACGCTAGATCGCTATTTCATATCACAACAGGTTTGTCCATGTTGCCTTTTGTATGTTTATTGAAATAAACAAATCACTAGAGCACTGTGGTGACTGTATATGAACAAGGAAAAACCCCAAACCACAAAATAACACAACTACACAAAACTGTCTAATTAAAACAAATTGGTCATAACCTCAAAGATACTTTGACTTAACAACTTCATTTTTATATCTTTTCAATATAGGAGTAAGTAGTAACATGAACTTTTTCATGTTTTTAGTAACGGAGGTTACAATTAAAATTGTTAACAGCAAAATTCTTAAAAAGAGAAATAAAACAACTTGTCTAAAAAACTCACTTCATGCAATCAACAGATGAAGAGTTCCTCCAGTGAGATGTAAACAAACAACTCAAAACAGCTGATCCAATATAAAATTGTGAAAGAGATGTTATTTTACTATCATCAGCTATGGTAAAGGAAAGGCATATATTACAAGCCTGAAAACAGTTTCAAAAGTATATTTTTTCAAAAATAACATTTCATTAGTGATGTTTGAGGTATTCACTACACACCTAACCACTTTTTTTTATTATTTTTGTAATTTCAACATTATTATATATTGAAATATCTTTAATAACATATGCTCGAGACGTAAATGTGAGTATCTGCCATTATATCTATTCTATAAATACATCGGATTTGATAGTTTTTGATTGTGATTTTTCAGTGAAAAATAGTGATCTGCGCAAGGAAAACATTATTTATTCTTAAGAAGTAAGGTATGAAGTAGACAATAAAAAAATAAAATCTGGAAAATAAGGCGCCACCTTAAAGTAAACATTTACCATTGTGTTGTAAATACCTAATTTTGAAACGATTGTATCATCCTTTACCTGACAGGACCCTTTTGAAGTATCAAAATCCATTATTTCTGTCAAAAATAAAAAAATTAAAAGTACGAAATCCTAGGCTTATGAGGTTAGGACATCTGTCAATGTTAATTCATATAGCAACAATGGTGAATATAATAAGTGTCTCTTCGGTCAATGTTAATGTTCATCCGTGCAAATAGGTTTGGTTAGGTAATTATAAGTATACAGGATGTATTAAAAAACTGTAGCAGGCTATGCAAAACCGGTTTCTACATGTAAAAATAAATGAAAATTGTTTGGGAACTTTTTGTTTTGGCCTAGTTTAGCCGTAATCCGCCATTTTGTTTTTTCAAGGAAAAATTATTATTTCAAAAACTTTTCAAAATATTGTTATGAAACTTGGTAAATGTCTTGCGTACTTAAATCTCCAAAACTCCCTACATTTTTTAAATTCATCGAATTCAAAATGACGACTGTTTAAAACTTTAAATTTTGAATATCTTGAAAATCATCAACTTTACAAAAAAATTACAAGAAACAAAAATAACAATAATTTCCTTTTTTAATAACAAACAAAATGGTTTTGTATTTTTCCTGTAGCTTAAATGATAATCCAGATATCGTGAAAGTATGGAAAAAATCATTTTCGGTAGTTGTCTACAAAGAGTAACTCATAATCAAACTATTTTTTAATTTTGATAATTTTTTGTATAGGCTATAATTTGTATGTATCATGAGAAAAAGCATTGAGTGAATTTTTTTATATTTTACATTTAATAAATTTTTATTAATACATTACCTCTCAAAACTAATACAAAAAGATAAACAAACAATTAAGATAACCCAAAACAATAGGTACCGGTACATAAAAATTCTGCAAAACAAAACAAAGTTAAATGATTCATTAAAAAGCTACTACTACTGAGGAGATATAGGGATTAGTAAAATACATAAAAACACTAAAAGAGTCAGTTTTGATTGACTCCTTGTCTGTATGCTGGAGCTCAGTTATGGGATTTAGGATAATTACATTTATTTGTCCCTATATATCTATAAAAATATATGATACAACTCAAACAAATTTAAATCCATTCACCTATACACACATACATACACACTAATATATATATACATACACATTTTCTATTACCCTAAAAAAGCCGTCAAGATATTCAATCGAAAGAGCAAGAAGTCACTTTTTTAACCCGCCGGTGCATGCGCCGCGGAGCGAGAGTCCGCACTATTAATGTTTTGTCATTTTAATTCGAAAGAAAGCAAGGATGTGAATCTCCCTTCCAGCACCTTCCCCCCTCAACTTTTTAAACCGGTTCTGCTAAGGTAGAGCGGTCGCTCATCAGTCTGTGCGCTACAGTGAGTACGTAAATACACCTGTGGACTGTGAGTCCACGTGCGGTCCTTGCTGTTTTAGATATTCGGACTGTGAGTCCGCGCGCGTTCTTCCGCTGTTTCTGTATTTGGACTTGACTTAAGAAATTTACCTAGCTATTTTAGGTTTAGACCAATTGATTTGCTGTGAAACTTCATTCTTCTCGTCAGTGCAGGTAACTATACTGTTTTCATAAACCGACAAAATAATCAACCTTCAGTTATTATTAAAAATAATATGATTTTGTCAGATTTTTCAGTAATCTTTTTGTATATTTATATATCGTTACACGCTAGTTCAGGACTCTGATTAATTCAGTGAAATGGATCCAGTGGAAGAGGCAAGAATACGAGTCATGTTAGAGGATGAAATCAACGCTGGAGATGACACAGACACCGAGATGGTATACGAGAGTGATCACAACACTGACAGCAAGCTACCTGATGCAGAAGACACCACTCTACCTGCATTTGTTGAGGACAACCCTCAGGCTCTGCCAGTTGAAGAGGAGCTAAACCAGCCGCTACATGCAGACATACAAGGTAACAACTTAGTTTATGAAGGGATGACAAATGTATTGTATAAAGCAAAGGTTGGCACAATATGGCGATACACTCTGATCCCACATAATACTGCCTGGCGTTGTCAGAGATGCAAAAAATGCTCATACCCCAATAGATGCTCTCCAACTGTTCTTCATGGATGAAATGCTAGAACAATTTGTTATCTGTACTAATGTTTACATAGCCTCAATCAGAAATACTCCAGACTAAGAGCTGACACGAATATTGTTGAACTTAAGGCTTGTCTAGGTTTGTTTTTTCTTAGAGGGGTCATGAAAGTATCTCATACTAATTTAGAAGATTTGTGGCAAACTGATAGTACCGGGGTGGAACTCTTTAGACTGACCACAGGCTTAAACTGGTTTAAGTTTTTATTAAAATGTTTAAGGTTTGATGACATTAGAACCCGAAATCAAAGGAAAATCACAGATAAACTAGCAACTGTAAGATATCTTATTGATAGTTTTAACAATAACTGTAAAAAGAATTACAGCCTCTCTGAAATGGTAACTATTGATGAAATTCTGGATGCCTTTAGGGGTAGATGTGGCTTTCGTCAATATATACCAAACAAACCTGCCAAGTACGGTCTGAAAATCTTTGCACTTGCAGACGCTAAAATGTTTTACACAAGTAACATAGAAGTGTACTGTGGCAAGCAACCAGCAGGCCCATATCATGTTGAAAATAACAGCCACAGTATTGTTAAAATACTTGTTCAACCGATTTTGAATAGTGGATGTAATGTCACCTGTGAAAATTGGTATACATCTGTAAATTTAGCTTATGACTTACTCCACAATGATAAGTTAACTGTTGTAGGAACTTTTAAAAAAAATAGGAAAGGGATTCCTGAATTCTTGAAACAAGCTAAAGATCGGCCCGTTGACTCGACCATTTTTGCATACAAGGAAAACCTTACTATAGTGTCTCACAAACCAAAAAAATTGTGTTAGCACTTTCAACTATGCATCCCGAGACAAATACCATTGAGTTCGTTGAAAAGTCGAATCTCCATAAGCCTGAAATTATATTGTTCTACAACTCTACTAAGTCTGGTGTAGACAAGGTTGATGAATTTAAGAGTGCTTATAACGTGGCTAGAATTACACGGAGATGGACACTAGTTATTTTCTTTTCATTCCTCAACATTGCAGGTTGATGGACAACAATGGAAATGTGATATACAAAGCTAACACAAGGTCAGATATGGAGAGGAGCACATTCCTAAAAGCTTTAGCTAGACAGCTTTTAGATGGTTTTCTGCGTCTTAGAGTTCAAATGACCTGTTTGCCAAAAACAATCAAACTAAGGCTTTCAGAAATCTTGAATTCAGAACTGAGAGAAATCGTCCAGCACTGGCAAGGCTTGATCGTCAGGGCGCAAGAGGCAGATGCAACTTTTGTGACCGAAAAAAGAATAGACCAACAAGATATCAATGCAATGAGTGTAATAAGTATATATGTTTAGAACATGAGCATCTTACTTGTGCCATGAGTGTGTGGAACAAGTGGACAATTTGGACAACGACGAAGTATGTGAATGATTGACCATTTACAACGTGCTAAAAATATATTGTATTAAATGTTTTTAACTTAGATATTAATGACCTTACTTTCATATTTTAATTGTACATATTACTAATTTCATCCATTACATGAATATTATGAAAAATTAACATATTGAAATTCATGATTCCAACTTTTTCTTATTTGATTTCTATTTTAGTGTTATTTTATAAACACTAATGTAATAACTTACTGAAATCCAGTTTAGATACACTTAATTACTTTGAGATATACTTGATTTTTCTTTACTTAAGTCTTATTGTGTTTTGTTATTATTGTACAAATAAATATATATTACAAAAGTATTTCAATCTCTTTATTACCTTTCAACAAGTTACTATGTTAAAGAATAAAATGAATGTGGAAATAAATCTATTTAAAAATATATTTCTTAAGTATATTTCCAGACAAGTTCTTTTTATGACACTACTAAAAATTAAGTAATGGGCGATTTTATAAAACCAAAAACAAATATCATTGTAAAAACTTAAAAAGAAAGGTGACATCACCAAAAAAATATTGAAATAATAGTAACGGACTCTCAGTCCGCGCTCGTGTGAACTGGTGTAACTTGACACAGCGTGTGCGCTGGCGGGTTAATATAAACTTTATTACTCGTAATGGAAGACCAAACTTTGTATCATATGGCACATTATAGAATTTGGGCTCTAAAAATAACCATTTCATAAACAAACTATTATTTTGTGTGAAAATTCTATAAAGATCTGCATACAGTACTTCTTCTTCTTATATTTTGGTTCTGGCTTTGGTAAGCATTAGCCATCATTGTTGATCATTTAGCACTACCCAGGGAACACGTACAGCTTAAAGTATGCTGCGGACGCGATCAACTTTGTCCCCCATCTCATCTTGAGTTCACCAATAAGGTCAAAGAGGACATAAGGAACAAGTGCTATGAAGATGTATTCGACTTGTATGAGAAAGTCAAGGACTTGCAGAGGAGGACATCTGTTGCAATTTTTCGACTTACAACTGGACACGACTGCCTGAATAAACACCTGAAGAGGATGAAGATTTTGGATTATGACATCTGCACATTGTGTGAAAGCCCGGACACCGTCATGAACAAGGACCATCTCTTGGTCTGCAGAAAGCTGGATAAAGAGAAGCAGAGGGAAAAAGACCTCCCTGGTCTCTACTGGGAAGCAAGACTAAAGATGGCATGAGCCAGAGAAAGCCATTGGACAACAACAACAACAGCATACAGTACTTGGATTTATATTTATTGGTTTAACTTTCAACTCATCACTATCATTGGCACACCTTTTAAAAACAATTAATAATACCTTATATACATATAAATATCTTAAGGGAAGAATTTTTAAGTCTACAAATAAAGGATAAGAATTTGACCTTCTATTTGGCCATAGATTAACCTAATGAATGATTTTTGTACCTTGATAATGACATCCAAAAGTGAGATCTATATGTACTACTCCAACAACTAATTCCATATTCCAATTTTGAGTGAACATAAGTGTTCAGCACTTGTCTATGACAAACAAGTTTAAGATAGTGAAATTTTTTCAACAACATACATAAATTACCTCTTTAGACTTTTTAAATAAAATTAAATATTAATTTCCCATTGTAAATTTGTATCAACAATAATACCTAAATATTTAATAGTTTTAAACCGGATCAATTTTTCACAATCACATCTCAGACCACTACAGTAAGATATGCTATGATAAAATAATGGTTTAAAAAACAAATGAATCAGATAATGATAAATTTACATACAGTTTTCTTTGTAATAAGGGGTAATTTATTATAATTAACCATATGTATATAGAATATAAATCCTCCTGCATAAGTCTATGCAATTCTCCAATATCTTTTGCCTTATAGACAAATGGTGTATTATCAGCAAAAGCTGTGACTTTACCATTTAGTTTTCCTGAATACAAGTTATTTATATAAAAAAAAGAACAATATAGGACCCAGGACAGAACCCTGTGGAACTCCAACATTGACAATTTAAGTTTCACTCATAGATTCACCAACAGACACAAATTGCTTTTTATTACACAGATAACTCTTAAACCATTCAAGCGCTATTCCCCTAATACCAGCTATTTCCATTTTTTTTCAATAATAAGGAGTGAACTATAGTGTCAAAGGCTTTCTTAATGTCTATATACTTTATTTTTAGTATTACTGTTTAGATTTAAGTGAAGTTTTGAGATAAAATTTTGTAAAGCAACTTCTGTATTGAGACCTTCCCTAAAACCCATACTGACAAACTGAAAAAAATTCATTAATATCATAAAATCTAAGAATTCTCACTTTAACAACTTTTTCTATTAATTTAGATAAGACATTAAATAGCAAAGAAATTGGCCTATAGTTTTCAACATTGCAGCAACTACCTGACTTATATAGCCTATTGGTAAAATTTTAGCTATTTTTTTATAAATTTAGAAAGCACCCACCACTAAACGTTTTGTTGTACGTATAAACTAAAACATGCATAATATTTTCCAAAATCAATTTAATAAGACTACATGACAATGAGTGACCTGTTGCCTTGCCTTATTTCCCCGACAACTTTTGAATAATTTTAGGGTTAATTCATCCGCAGTAATTGGTAACCAGAATATAGAAATGGAAACAGCATGGCTTATATATTTTTGTTTCTAGATGTCCAAGTGTTTAGCATTAAGTATATCAAACAAGTTTAAAATATTCCGAGGCACTTCTGCAAAAAAAAAAAAATTTTTTTCTTAAAGATTAAATTTATTGTTTTATGAGCGTAAATTTTTACATATATATTATTTATATATTTTTTATGATTAAAGTGATCCAGTTTATCCATTTAGGCATTGTATCCATTTACACCAATTAAAAAAGTGAGATGGAAGGTCATAGTCATACTTTTCATCTGAACTTTTTTTTTTTGTATTCAGTATAAAATTGAGAAAACTAGAGCACTTTAATCATAAAAAAATATATATATTTATTTATAAATTTATTCATGGTTTTTCACCTATTAAATAAGAAATAAATGCTAGATTAAAAAAAAAATAATAATAAAAATCACCTAGCTGAATTTTGTTTTTTGATAATTAAGCACTTATCGCTCATTTTATGAACAAAAAACGTGGATAAATAAAAAAGTACTCTAGTTTTCCCAATTTTTCACCACTTTTCAGAAAACTAAGTTCAAGTGTAAGGTAAGCTATATGTGTGACCTTTCATTTAAATTTTATTTTACGAAAATTTAGAATTTATATCTCATTTTATGAGCAAAAAGAATGGATACATTTTTTTAAAATGTTTAGATTTGTAAGGATTTAAAAATTCCAATAATGAGTATTTTGTTAAGGAGTTAGCTATCTGTCTATTAAGGAGCGAGTTTGTGAATTTCAACTTTTCTGTCCAACTCTTGGCGTTAATTAAACAACTGACTGAGAATCTGTTAAAATAAGCATGGTTTGCAAAACAATACCATGGACTTCGATCAGATTCTGGAATTGTAAACAGTTATGTGGTTTGTAATATTGTTACAAGTTGAATTTGTGTACGTTGAAGGAGATTTCTTGTCTAAATTTGTGAATTTGATAGTCTGATGATTTAATCTATCTATATTTAAGTGTTAAAATTTTTTTTTTTAAATCCGGAGTATGTTAATATATTTAAACCATAAACCATGCGTATTTGAACATTATTCAAATAATTTTAGTGTTGTACTACTTATCAAAAGTATTTTGATCGAGAATTTTACAAATAACTTCATTTTGGAGGGTCTCCTATATGCCTTAGCATTATACAGGAATTATTAGAAAGTATTAGGCTTATACTATACTACTTATCTTGAGAGAATATTGTCATTGTGGTTTTTATTGTGGTTTTTACAGATACATTCATTTAGGTGGGGGTTATCTGTATACCTGTTAGTGCTGATAAAGTAATTAGTGCCCTACAGGGATTATGATAAAGTATAGTGTTTCAGATTTTTAGAGATAAATTCTTTTTGGAGGGGGTCTTTGTTTGTCAGATAGTACTGATGTATCATAAGTCAGGGAATGTGGAAAGTGTTGTAATGCTTATCATGAGAGTGTATTGTGAAAGAGATGTTTGCAGATGAATTTTTTTGGAGGGGTTTCTATATGGCTGATAGTGTTGATTTCTCAGAAATCAATGTTATATTTTATAGATTAATTAATTTTTTTTTGGTCTCTAGACATGCCTGATAAAAATCAATGTTTAGATTTATAGATAAAATTATTTTGGTGTAAGGGGTGGAGGCCTCTGTCTGCATGCTAGTGATGATTTATAAGAAATAAATATAGAGATTTGTACAGATAAATTCATTTTTAAGGGTATCTCTGTAGTCTACGAATGCTAATGCCGATTTCTTACTTATCAAGTTTGATATTTTTATAGGTAAATTTATTTTGCTAGCGCCCTCAGGGGGACACTTTAGTGACTACAGGCTTAGCAATTCCGAGGGAACCTAGCTGAATTTACATTTTGTTTTATGTAGTCTTGGGTTAGATACCTCTCTTTCATCTTTCCTCTCAGGTCTTTCTTGACCAACTCTTGTTCTTTTCTGACTCTAACGCTATTGGAGTATACGAGGGCTATTGGTCTTTATATTATGTTCTTTTCTTGCTTTTTTTGTAAGCTTATGATGACCAAGGGGTTTTTGCTATTGAACAATAAGAAAACACACACACACACACTCACACTCACACTTGTTTCCTGTATGAATCGAGGAAACGCGTAGCGTTAATGCATAGTCAACTTTTCTGTAATACTAAAAATATCTTAATAATATTTATTGCTTATACTAATAAAATTACACCAAAACTAGTTATGACTTTTTTTTTTCCAATAAAGGTTATTTTTAAAACATGCACAGTACATACACTGCGAGCAAATGTAGACATCATGTGAGATACACTACTCTACGTAGGGTATATGTAAAAGTCGTAAGTTTATTCCCAAGCATTTCTTTTGTTTGTCAACCGGAAATTATACAGGATAATGCCGTGGTTCTTTAAATTTTAAAAACACCTGCTCGACTCTCTTTAGAAAACACGATCATGAAAATAAAATCGTTTTCATACAGGCATTATGCAAGTCCGTAAATATAGAACCTTTTTACAATGAAATGTGAACCGATCCTATCTCCTTATCTCTCGTCATAATATAAAGTTAAATTTATATAGCGTATTATTATTGTTGAAGATATTGCACATGCTGTTAATGTAAACTAGTCTGTAAATATACAAACCTTCTACTCTGAAATTTGCTCCAATCTTATCACTTGCATCTCTCGTCATAATTTAAAGTTAAATTTATAAAGCTTATTATTATTGTTCAAGATTAGTTACATTGCTTATTATTATTGTTTAAGATTAGTTACATTGCTGACAATTTAAACAAGTCTCTAACTAGACAAACTATCTACTCTGAAATGTGCACCGATCCTATCACTTGCAGCTTTCGTCATATTTTAAAGTTAAATTTAAAAAGCAAATTATTATTGTTGCAGATTATTCACATTGATGACAATTAAACTAATCCGTGAATATACTATGAAATGTGCACCGATCCTATCACTTCCATCTCTGACCATAATTTATAGGTTTATTTTTATAGCTTATTATTATTTTTGAAAATCATTAATTTTGGTACAATGTAAACAATCTGTAAATATACAAAAAATCTACTACGAAATGTGCACCGATCCGTCACTTTCATCACTCGTAATAAATACTTAAGCTTATTATTGTTGTTGAAGTTTATTTACATTGCTTTTAAGTTACACAAGGAGGTATTTTTTTTTATTATTATTATTTTTTTTATTTTATTTTTTTTAAATATGAAAGTTGCGTCGATCCTATTACTTGCATTTTTTGTCATAATTTAAACATAAATTGATTAAACTAATTATTATTGTAAAAGTGTATACATTGATGATAAGTTAAACAAGGCCATAAATACACAAACATTTTAAAATTAAATGTAGTCCGATCCTATCACTTGAATCTGTCTTCATAACTTTAACTAAAAATTAATATGTTATTATTATTGTTGATCAATATTTACGTCGCTGTTAAGTTCAACAAATATATAGATATACAAACTCTCTACCAAGATTTGTGCATGTATTCTTTCACTTGTAATTCTTGTCATTTACTTTCGAAATGTATACAAGTCTTTAAATATACTAAGTCTATACCATAAAATAGCCAACAACCCGTCTATTAGCAACTTTCAAAATGAATTATTGTTAATATATTTGTTTCACCAATTCTTAACTATCAACTAGGATCACAAATTTCAAATTACTTGTAAGCGACATAATCGTCATCTTTTAATTACCCTAGAAGCGATTATGATCACAATTTAAGTACACTCATTTTGAAAATTTGAATCAATCATACCACAATTTTTTTTATATTACTATATTACAGATAGGTGGACATATATGATGTGAAAACACTTTACAGGTAGGCTATACTGTCTCTCTCTCTCTCTCTCTCTCTCTCTCTCTCTCTCTCTCTCTCTCTCTCTCTCTCTCTCTCTCTCTCTCTCTCTCTCTCTCTCTCTCTCTCTCTCTCTCTCTCTCTCTCCCTCCCTCCTCCCTCCCTCCCTCCCTCCCTCCCTCCCTCATTTCTCATATATGTACAATCATTTCTCGTTCGAATAATGAAGAAAATTCTAAAATTTACGAACTAAAAATGTTTTTGTTTGCCGTCTCCTCCTATATCTTAATGATTTATGAATATTTCAAACTGATAATCACAGAGGTTATTGAATGGAATACTTTGTATACAAAACTATTTGATTTGAAATTATACATACAACCATTCCTAAGATATAAACTGTTATATGAAAGGGGGGGGGGAAAGACATTTTATAAGCGTGGCAGGGGGGGGGGTGGTTACTAAAAAATATAATAACTCATGAACCGTTTATAATACAGAGTTATGCATGGTCCTTATTTTCTCCTCATTTTCCATAAATAGTGGAACTGTTACAGCTTTAGGTTAAATGCTTTAATATTCTATATTAAATCAATAAAGATTCCAAACAAAAATTTATTTGTATTATACTCCGTTTAATTAAATTACTTAATAAAAGAACTGTTGTACGATATGATTTTTAAAGTCTTAGAGTTGACCTGAAATTTGTTTAGAAGTAGGTAATATTAAATAGGTAATTTAGAAGTAGTTTTCTAAACTAACATTTAAACAATGTTTCTACGCTTAAAATGTTTAATTGCACCGGCTACACGTCCTGATAAGATTGACGGTAAACTCCAAAACAAGTTTTCCTTTGGACTGTTTATATGGAAATTCTGTCAGATTTCTATGTAAAGACATTTCTCTTGTTAGGAAAAAATATGTATTATTTATATAATTTAAAAAAGGATTAAAGTACTGTTATTAACACATAACAATTATCATTGGAAAATTTTCTTTGATTGAAAGTTTTTAAACAACTTCGTCTTTTTACTATATATGAAAAATGTTAACAGTTCAGATATGGTTTGTTAGTTTGGGTAAAATATTAAACAAATTATATGGTTGGAATCATTACACATTCTCGACACTGTATACAGTTTCAGAAGCCTATAATTCAAATAAACGAAGACTATAATATGAATCAGTCAATGGTATGATTTTACCAAACTATATGCTATAGTTCTAAACGATTAAACTATATTCTATTAGAATAAGACTACATTTTAAACATACCTACATGCAAACCCTTAATACAATACCTACTGTACAAACCCTTAGTACAGCGAATTCAATACTGTACGTATACATTTAACACATTTGTAGAATATAGATTCATTTTTAAATATAAGTTCGTGACGTGTTTTAAAAGTTGTTTTATGAGAAGAAATATTTATTTTAGAAAATAAGCCATCACAAGAAGTGCATGTTACGTGCGATATGGCAGTTATTTCACTTGTTGATTTTTTAACGGGTATTACTGTGCCATCTATTACTTTATCCATTGCCATTTTATTATATTGACTATTGGACTTGTTTATGATGGTTTGTATTATTTCTTTTTTAATTTTAGAATTTTCTGCCTCAATATACTGCTGGACTTCTACAACAGTCTTGTGTTTTACAGCCATATGCCTACCTATTTTTGATTGCATTTCACAACAATACATACACCAATTTTTCTTAATACAGTACTTGTTTTTTTTTTTCTTGGGGGATCCTCGGCATCTAAGAGTTCTTGTCTCTGAAAAACAACATAACTTATCAAAGGCGTACTTACACCTCTATTCATTTCTAGAAATAAAAATGTCTGACTTTTACGTGGCATAGTATGACTTTATAATTTGAGTGACCCTCAAAAATAAGGTAAACAATAAATAAACGTTTGTCCTTCATATTCCAGACCTAATAATAGTATTTTTGTAATCAATTAAAAACATTATTAAATATTTAAAATATAGTTGTATAGTTCCTGATACAAATGTAGTCAAACTTGCGACCGGACAAATATTAATATTGCGTCCAACTGTAAAATAAACAGTGAATTGGCGCAGGTAGAAAAAACACACCATGTGACAACGTTGCATTACTCCCTCCTTACTGAGCGTAAGTGAGTCATAACTAGATACCCACAGCCTATTTATACTATTTTTTTTTTAAATTTGCTACTACCTAATATTGTTTATTCGAATTTCTATAACTAACTATAAATGTTTATCTGGACAATCTCAAAACCAACCCCTCACTTCTCCAACCATCAAATGTCAACCGATTCTTACTTCATAGAACACAAGTTTATTTGTTGTTAAAATTATATAATATTTGTGATGCAATTTTCCCTTTTCTGTTCAAATATATTTTCTTTTACTGCTACAGTAAAAATATAAATACCATATTGTTCGTCATTAACTAATAAAAGTTTTTACTCTCTTGTAATTGTTTTATAAGGTAAACAAGTTTTCAATATATATGACTTTAACATTTTAAAATGGAAATCATTTTCAAATCTCGTGTAAAACGTTACATGAAAAATGCGTTTATCAAATCTAAACTCAATATCATATATATTTCTAAATTTATAATGTTATTTTATTTTTAAAAAATGGCGGATATTCGAAAACTAAGCACGATAGGACTATCCTACATGTTATATAGCATTTAATGTATATATTGTCGTACTTAATCAGATTCTGAAGTTTGATTGAGTAATTTCAACTTATTTCTCACAAACATTTCTTTTGGATGAGTTCGATACAGTTGTCAAAGAATTCTGATGATACTTAACCGTTTTTTAATTCAATGTTTAATATAAATTACTAAAGCCATAATAAATCGAGAAATCGGAAAAGCTTTGAACGGATTTTTGGGGTTTCAAAACTCTGCCGAATTGAGTAGCTCGAGTAATTTTTGTTCAGTTTTCTTCAAATTGTTTAACATATCTTAAAACGAAGTTAGATGAAATATATTTTGTTTTTGACTGTTGGTCTCTTTAATAATTTTGATAAATAAAGAAATTTGTCAAAAAAAATCCACTATTTTAAGGCAAAATGTTTTTACGTGTTTCACAAATTGCAGAACAGTATTTTTTGTAAAGATAAAATGTGTAAATATGTATTTGATTAAACAATTCCTTGTAAACATCTTAGTTTAGTTCAGTTGAAGCTCGATGTGTTTTTTTCAGTAACACTCCTAACAAGCTCAGTGTGTTCCAATGAAGGAAGTACTACTTCCTGGCACAATTCTTCAAATGTCGATGAGTAACCTATACGTGTGAACAAACCAACTGTGGAACGGAAATATAGTTTATTCTCTGATGAGATGATAATTGTGAATAACATTCGTCCGTGATTGTGTTTTGGATGTGGGTGGGGGGGGGATGTTTTTCTGTTCTTGTAAAACTGCAAACTCTATTATTTTCACGGTGTCTCATTATTGTATTTTCAACATTGTTCTATTTAACACGAATCTTAAAAACATCAAACGTATGTTCTTTGTAGAATCGTAATTAATTTAGTATTATAAATACCCTTTCCTAAATAAATTGATATCTTTAGGTTATTAAAAAAAAATAACGAGATTTAGATTCTAACTAACTACCTAAGATTTAGAAAAACAAAGAATAATATAGTTCCTCTATATAATAAAAATAAAGTCCTCTTTAGACTTCACTCTGGCTGTCTATCTTTCCGTTTTCAGGATAATATTGTGAACTAGGAAAATTACCAAATTTGTGCCTTAACTAATAACTACAGTACTGTAATTCATTTATTGCTAAAATTAAATATAAATATAAGACACCACAATTAAAGATCCTTTACGAAAGTGTAGTCGGTCAAACGGTGTCTTAGTATTATTGTTGGGCTGGGGTAAGTAACATGATGGCTTTTATAATAATTAGGTAAAATTCTTCTCCATGAAAAAAAACATGTATTTGCCAATTTTCATGGTGATCGGTCAAACGGTGTCTTAATATTAATGTTGCGCTGTGTAAGTTGCGTAATAGCGTTTATAATAATTAGGTAAACTATCTAATTCAATAAATATGGTATTAAAAAATCTAGATTGTTTTTTATCAATAGAAAAAAAGTCTAGTTAAAATATTATCGTGTGTTTCCACCCACAAGTCTATAGAAAAAATCGTCATACAAAATTTGATGGTAATTAATTGTTTATTTTCCATCGATTTAAACTAAAATAAACCAAATGTTTTATGCCTATTGCAGAGCGAGATTTAGGGAGATATCAAAAATGAGAGTATAGAAGAAGGGAAAATGTTGGAGACAAGACAATGTTGGCAGCATTTGTTGCAAAAATCCGTGTTATGTTAACTCATGTTAAGGGGACAGTAAGTTTATATA